>VDFB02007987.1:0-10619 GCA_007258455.2 Sequoia sempervirens | reverse complement strand
ATAACCCCTATTTTTGGTGGGGTGTTTCTGGCTAGGCTAAACGTAAATCTTATTCTGCTACCCCAATTTTTTTCTTTGGTTCTAGTTGCTTTAGTCATGCCTTCTTTTGAAGTGTTCTCTACTCACATTCCTATAGAGGTGAAAATGGAGTTGGGTGGTTCGAGTTTGAGGTTGTTGCTAAAGTTTTACTTGGCTGTGGTGTTTGCTTTGGGTTCTTTTCTGCTGCTAGTTTATTGGCTGAAGGCTCCTACTGTTTTAAACTCTATTCAAATTAGTTTTGGCCTTTTTCTTTTAGCTGGGTGGTTCTCAAGCTTTAATCCTAGATCCCAGATGTTGATGGTTTCTTTGCTTCATGCTGATGTTTATTGGCTATTGGCTAGGTTACCTTTTAAAGATTTCTTTGAAAACCTAGATGAGTTTAAATCTTAAAGATGTTAAGGTGGATATGTGGCTATTATTTGGGATTCGTGTCTTGGTCCATAGTTTGTGCCTGGTGCAGAGTTTACCAAAGGATTCTACGGTCACTTGTTTGATTGTTGTGTTGGTTTTCCCCTCAGATCCTATGGAGGTGGATTTCTCTCCTTTTGAGGTGGAGATGGGAGGTGAAGGTTTTTGGTTCCCTCAGTTGTTGTTCTTATTGAGGTGGGTGGTTCTCCTATGGAGGTGGAGGTTGAGGGTGTTGGATATTTCAGGCTATGGTGGAATAGTTGGTCATGTCATCCTCTCTAATAGAGGGGAGCTCACTCCTTTAGAGGTGGAGATGGAATTGGTTTCATGTTACCAGGTGAGATTGTGATGTAGGGAAGTTGATTTCTTATAGTTTTCTATTGTGTATCCCAAAGCACCTATTGAGGTGGGGTGTTTGGAATTATTGGTTTTGCTAATGGGCTCATATTTGAATGTTTTGAGCGATTGGTTTGTTGACGCCTAGCTGATTCAGGCAATGCTCAAGTTTATCTAAGGTTTTTAGGTCCCTTTCAAAACCTATTTTTTATTGGGTTTAAGGCCCCTTCTTATCCTATTCAGTACAACTCATTTAGTCTTGTCATTCTCTTTATGACTACTATTGTTTAGGCTATTGTTGGTCTGTGTCTTTTACTTTATGTAACTCTCTCTTTATTTGGGTTTTATGTCCATGTAATACCTGTCTATACTGGGTTTCAGGGCCCCATCAAAACCTAGTTTACCCATAATCAAAACATAAAACTAAACCACAATATTTTAAAATAAAGTCACACGTGGCAAATATAAAATAATATCACAACATTTCATCAAAGGGGGCCCTCATCTACTTCCACATGGTGGTTGGTCTACTACAAAATGCTCTTCAACTCACGAACTACATATATTTATTTTTGTTTCTAAAAATAATGCATATTTCCAGTTTATGCTATTACACACTTTTTCACGTTGTTACATCTCTACTATTTTTTGCATATTATTTTCTCACCATCCTACCACAATTTATAAAGGTATTTTGGCCAACAACCTTTTAACAATAACTAAAAAATAGGTTAGTTTATTTTCCATGAATATAGGGAATTGTTTACTCTTCGTCATATTTCAAAACAACAACATTATTAGTTGCAACAACAAAACATTATTTATGGCCTACAGTTATTATCTACCATGCCAAAACACTAGAGGTTACAACCAAAAAAATAAATATAGAAGATTATTTTTGGCTCGTGTATATCCCATGTCATATGAGTACAAAAATTAATTACCATTTGTTGTAACAAAACTACCACCCAACTGAAGTAAATAAATACTTAAAATGATTAATAGATGGAATTAAACCTATTGTCAAGTGTAATCATGGGCTACAGGAAGTCTATGTTCTCCCCCTCAAATAGCATGTTGTAGGAACTATTTTCTAAGGCTAAAATGACAATACTTGTTAGTAAATACAATCTAATATATAATTTTCATATTTTACCGTAAAACTATATTAAATACCCCTCATTTACATTTAAAATCATGTATGCAACACAAAAGTGGTAAAAAATCATGATATGACATGAAAATGAAGTATGAAGGTGGATATTAAGGTATATAAAAAAGACTAAAATATTGGATGAAATGGAATGTAAATGCCTCTCATTAGTTATTACCAATTTCATTTTTTGGAATTTCATTATACCTTCAATATCTTCTTGATCAACCAAGCAACTTCTTTCCAATTAGAAGATCTAGCTTCATAACATTAACCATAGCAAGGGTAGTATCTCTACACCACAATTTACAATCTTCCACTAAATAAGATAAGCTCATATAATAAGGAAAATCCTTAGACCCAAACTTAATCCTTGAGGATTCATTTGAGATGGTCTTTTCTACATATCCCTTTTTTGGGAATTAGAGAGATCATAGTTCACATACTAAAATAGAAAGACTTCATCCACAAAATTGGCATGAGATTTATGACCTCTATCATTGATTGATCTCATGCTCCTAATTTAATCTACATATAATAGTTTGATAACCAATTCATTCTAGCCAAATGTTGGTTCCACAGCAACATCAAAGTGCAAACACAACAATTTGTATAATTGCCAACTCATACATAAAGCACATACATATACAAATTATCTAGAAAAAAGGGTTCAAGTGGCTGCAACCTTATTACAAGCCTATTTCCCCTCTACCTAGTTCACTTACACATAATCCTTAAGCACATATGAGTTGAAAAGAGGAATGTTGATGCATTCCATACTACACCATGGGTTTTATCCCTTTTCCAATATCAATGACAACTACGATGATGATAAAACCATCCCACACTACTTGTATTCATCATCAAAAAGGTCATACATGTAACAACATACATCACATAAAGACCATTAATATGATTTCCATAGCCCACTAATCTTGTAATTCATCTTATAATTTAATAAATATAATTAAGATGCCATATGGTTTAGCTCATCTAAGACTAGTGTATGTACTATCAATCACCTATATTGATTTAACAATTAGAACCTTGAGAACCATACATTAGGAAATCACAACACAAGAGGTACACAAATTCCTTTGGTACACCAATACCAATAATAAATCCCTAAGATAAGTAGGTCTTGTTATCTATCACCTACATGCTACTAGTGAAAATCAGATAACCTTATGAAACTAGGTAGTTCATGGGATTTATCACTTGCATACAACTAGTGGGGACACCAGGATGAGTGGGACAAGCTAGGCTAAGAGACAAATTGTCCTCTATCTATGCCCTTGTAGAGTCCCCTTCTCAACCCTAGTTGTGATGCCAAGAATTCATCTCCTATATTGATCTTAGTTTAGCATTGTAACATTTAGAAAGTACTATAATATTGATCTAAAACATACTCTTGGAAGGGTTTACATCCTAGTCTAGCTATCTTGTTACATTACCCCAATGGATCCATTAAACCATACAATAGTCCTATAAGTCATCAGGTCCAAATCCAACATACAAGTAACACATTGAACTCGCATGAATGAGCCTCCATCCAAACAAATATACATAAACCAATAGAAACTCATAAATAATTAGAAGTGCATTCACTCCATTCAATTGTTATTTAGAAACACATTATTTGTTAGACATAGATTAAACCCATAGTAGTAATACTAAATAAATATTCTAATCCCAAGTACACAACATTTTGCATATCACCAATCATAAAGCTTAGCACACAATTATCCACCAAATGGATATAAAGACAAAATTCCATACCATGTTAGAAATACACATTATTTTCCATAGTTGGTGAAGGTAGTCATAATGAATTATATCCTAAACTTAACATATATTTGAGTCCATGCCTTATAAGAGTTGTCCACCCATCTAATAATAATGTCTTAATTTAGTATCACCATTAAATAAAATTTAGTAGGATCCCTTAATTCCTTCATGGCCAAGTTTAGAATTCCTTTGTTTCTTTAAAGAATAGAACTTACTAGGGCCTTGAGGCTGACCCATACCACTTATACTTATCATTAAGCCAAGACACAATGTCATAGTGTTCAACACACAAAAATTTGATTATTTTAGTTCAAATAAGATTAGAGGCATTCTCACACATTCACATCAAAATAGAGCATGATGACCGTATCTCTAAAAGTTCATCCAAGATTGGAGTAGATTTTGGAAATCCAAACAACACAAAGCATTTGAGTAGATAAGATTAATGATGATGGATTTCCTTTTTTATTAGCTCAAACCTATGTAGTGTAGCATATTAATTGGAAGGTTAGATCACCACCATCTAATGTAAATTTACCTTCAAGTTGAAGCATAATGAAAAGGGAGAGATAGTCAAGTTTAAGAACAACCTCAAACCTTGGAGCTATTCTATAACCCTCCCATATGGACTTGGGTCATAGGGGCATCCTTCGCCCAAGGACTACCTACATACTAGCTTACAAATAGGATTGAAGTCTCATGTAGTTCCCATCACAATATTCACTCAAAGAACATATAAATAGGTTCACGTACCAAGGTTTCATAGCCACTTAAGTATCATTACTCATGAAAGTGAAATAGAAAGAATACAATAGAGGAAAAACCATAGAAAGGAATAAAATCAAATAAGGTAACAAACCACAATTTATCAATACCCATTTTAGAACAAAGCCATAAATCATAGAGTTTCATTGATTACTATTATATATCTCAACAAGGTCCCGTTTAATGATCCCCATAAATTAATAATGCCTAACAATAGACAAGGAAAACCCAATTAAGTAAATCCTTTAGAAAAAATGTACTAGGGAACTTCAATAGACACTGAGATCTCAATTTTTTACCTCTCTAGCATTATGATGTGTATTTCAATATAGACAGTCTATAACCCTTATTGGTTCATCCCATTAATGCATAGGCTAGATTTATTACTTATCAACAATTAAAAATCATATTGTGACCATTATCATATATCTCATAATACTTAAAAAACCAAAGTAATCATTGGTTCAAGTCTTCACACAAATCCACAAGGATACATAGAGAGTCAAACTAGATCTCTACAACCCCCTTTAGATTTCCCACTAGGTATGAGATGCATTTATTAATACCAACATCTATGATAGTTATGTTATCATCACATGTTGATGCTAGTAAGATACATGGTTGAATATGTATATTTATCTCAACTAACATAATAATACCTACTTTATATCCAGTCTATCAAATAAGATTCAAGTTATATTGCCACCTAACTTCATACCAACTTTTATTAACATTGTTAGAATCAAATATGCACACAAAAATATGTATAACAACTTAATTAATATAAAATAAATCTAAACATGTCAAAGCCAAGGGCAACAATAGTCAAAATATTGTCACAATGCACAATTATGGAAAGTCATGATATGGCTCCAAGTGATGTTCTATTATAATATGATTAAAAGATATCAAGCATAATAATCATATTGTACTAAGACTTCCTTAATTAAAAACTCAACAAGGCCACATAAAAACTATTTGAAACTTTGGAAGGCTTACACCAATGATTATAAACTTTTCGTAGGAATGAATGATATCCTAAGCATAACCAATACATGTATTTCCTAAAAATGATATATCAAGTATATCATGCAACATTCAATGCCCCAATGATAACACCGTACATATATTTATCACTTGTGCCATAGTTCATGAATACATCACCTAGTGATTAACAACTTAATACATAGTGTTGATTATAACCAAGGGAATATCACTTGCATCTTGTTCTATCCTATAGTGGCCTCATGAATATCACTAGAAGAGAGCTACATATTCATATAGAATAGCTCAATGTATTATATCCATGTAATTTACCATAAGGAAAGGAACCTGATTATTCAATTGTCCAAACAACTGTCAATATTTAAGAATTCAACTTATATAGACACCAGATGAAACCATTTTTGTCACATGCATCAAGAAGGTATAATCCTCAAGGATTCTCATCCTTGATATATGGTATTCTCAAGAATCTTAGGACTAACTTAACCAAGAAATATTAAGGTGGTGATGCAAAACATAACTATATATGATTTTACTCAAATGATTCAATCCAACATGTTAATATGACACATTACTAAGAACAAGGGTCTTGGACTAACACAACTTAGGAAATTTAACACCAACATATTCATAATGAGTGATTAGTTCAACTATAGTGGCATGTCAATGATTAATCACTACATATGTTTCAATGTTGAGAACATTCAATTAGGTACTCCAAATTATTGATAATAGAGTCATATATACTTGGAATTTTTTTAAGATGTAGAGACATATAAAATTATATTGTTCACAAGAAAAACATGGTATTCTTGTTTGATCTTCTTACATTGTACAACTATTCTATTTTTTTTTGTGACTATGCAAGATAAATGAATATAAAAAATCGCAACAATATTGAGGGTTAATTTTATTAGCACCAAAACAATGTAAATAAAAAATACTTATCTCTTCAATTTGACACATAATAAAAATGTAGTAACATGATCTAGGTACAAAAACTTATGACTAAAGGACTTGGTAGAGTGTAAAAATCTAGGGACGATGTTCAAGATATTTGTAATGTAGGTGTTGGTATTAGCTCTTAGCTCCTAGGCATAATGTTGAGGGTTTTCTTAGTGTAGGCATTGAACCTTCTCTCCTATAAATGGTGTGCAATTTTCTAGCAATGCCTTACTCTAGCATCACCACTGATACCAAATAACCATACCAAGAGAAAGACTAGAAAGGCCACAAGTTATTCAATAAGGTAAATGTGCATAATCATCATTGGAATAATATGACTTGGCTTTGGGATTGAGTCTTATGCTAAGAATGATAAAAATAACTAAGTCATTGATACCTAAGACAAGAGCCTTAACAAATAGCATAAAGGATTTCATGGAAAGTTGTAGCTCCATACTGCCTAATGATACTACACCCATACCCCTTTCATTGTTCCATATGCAGTGACCATAGAGGAGAACAAGAGAGCTATTGCAGCATCAAGGAAGCCATAGAATGGAACTATATTATTGCCAATGAACACAATTGCTATTCTATTCTCTTTTTACCCTTCAGATACAATATTGTCACACTTTTCACTGTAGAAAAATCCCAAATTGGGCACATAATCTCCTTTTCTCACTTTCCTCCTTTCTTCTCTACAAAACTCTCATTACCTCTTATATTTTTGTGTTCCATTGCAAGAGTTGTTGTCTTCCCACATATTCCAAATTGCTAACTAATTTGAAGTCTCATTTCTTCATCATTCCTATTGTATTGTCCTAAAGATGTGATATTGAAGAGAGGGGGAGGGGAACCATGCCTTAGTAATTACATGGAAGATATATTGGTTATCTCAAAGAACCCATGCCTCCACCATTACTATGTTTCCTCCTATGGTATTTTGTTTTTCATTCACAATTAATTTTCCTACTTCAATATGGCGGTTGGTAGATTTATCATCACCCTTGTTTTTTGTTTCTCTTACTTTTTGTTTATTAATTTATTTTATTTATTCTCTCGCTCTCATATGAGGGATAGGACATTATCCTAGTATGCTTTGTGTTGGGAAGGTAAGTGAAAATATGAATAATAACAATAAAAAAATCTAAATAAAATCTATTTTGCTTTGTGTATTGAAGGAAAAGGGGAAATGAAAATCACCAATATTGCAAAAGAAAAAAGAGAAATAAATATTTTGAAGGATTTAGAAATTATTCCAATGAAAAAACATTAGATTAATTGGAAGAAAGAGAGTGATTAATCATAGAAGAGAGCCTTTTTTAGGAAAAAAAGGAGATAGAATGTTATTGCTTCTTTAAAGAAGGAAATTCTAAGACCACAAACTTTTCTAAATAAGTATACCATTTCCAAAAGAAATGGAAGTTCACAATAAAAATAACAAAATAATTTGTTGTAGACAAAAGTGTTATTGTCTCTTCAAGAAACAAAAAGGGAAATAATACAAAGACTTTATTAACTCCTTACAATAATATGAAGAAGTGTTATATGTTTATATTCCTCTATTCAAAAAATAAATATTCAGAATCCACAATGCAAAGAATAGACAAATATACCATTAAGATGACATAAGATGGACCCTAAGAAACCCTCATGAGGGAAAAAAACAGCCTAAAAAAGTACTCACATACTCAATGCATTATCTCATGAATGTAGATTAAAATACACTTGTAGAGTCTACATGCAATTCTTTTGAAACATCAAGCTCCCTACTTGCACTCCATGTGAACATGAAAATAAGAATTATGTAACCACACATCTCAATCCATGCTTTCTCTTCTCACAAATGAAACCTACAAGAGATGCTCAATCATTCTTAACAAAATATTATAATATGTCCAACCTAACCAATCTCAAAAAATAGTCATGTAATTTCTTTTATAGAAATGAGCTTGCAAACAACCACCAAGTGATATTAATTAAACCATGTGTCTAATACCACAGGTTTACAAAACCATGTCCCCCTCATTTAATTTTTGGTATTAAGTTTTCCCAATATGAAATATTTTTCCAATGTACAACACATATTAAATATTTTCCTAATGTTACATACAAAATACAAAGTGACCCCACAAATTCCTAACCCATGTGATGCATGCATCCCTAGATCCCCTAGGTGCACCACAAATAATACTAATTTTTATATTTTAAACATCATGCATTATGCAAGGTGAACAACACACCATTTCCAAAAATTCTCCCATTTGTTGTATACAATGAATAAGGGGTAAAAATTAAACTCAAACATCAAGGGAGCAATTCCTATAGCCATGTACCATCAAAACATCAAAGTGATCCATGTGCTCCATGAAGATACCTCCAACAATAACCAAGGTGTTCACCATCTCAAACAACAATTCTCTCATCCTCCATCATGTCAATGCCACACTATTTGTCACATAGAAGCATAAATGCTACCTTAAATCAATATCTAAACATAAACACTAAATCCAGTTATAAAAATAGGCCTAAGTAAATTCCAAGAAACAATCACCATAGTTGAAATAACAACCACCTCTAGTTGTTAACACATCCACCTAACCATATCTCAAAAACAAGGTATACTTGTCGTAATAGGTAAATATTATTCCATAAACATATCCAACCCAATACACAATCACACTATCTTACATAAGGAATTCCTCCAAGGTAACAACACAATAAGTATGTGATAAAGAACCTCAAGATCCTTAACACCACAATATAATGAGAACATCCAACAAAGGACACATATACAAATTGGAACTCCCACATCATGGATAATGTCAAATCTGAAAAATGATCAAGGAATCCAAAGATCCATGAATAACACTCACATAGATGGTGTAGTCAATATCATATAGTACCAAGGAACATCCAAAAAAATATGCAAAACCTACAATTAAAAATAGAGCAACACAACTCTCTCATCACTAATATCCATAGCTCCCCGAAGTTACTCACATTCAACAAATGAAAGATATTAAATAGACTCCGTGGTGTTACTAAAAAATAATCAAGTGTAATAACAACACATGACCAAAAACATAGTGACCACAATATGTCCAACAAACCTCAACTCTAATGTGATGTGAACACGAACATCTAGGAACACAAGAACAAAGAGAGAACCTACAAATCAAAACCATGTAGTGTGTACTTCTACTAACACATTTAAGTGCTCAAGCTATGACACCTTAAATAAAAAATCCTTATCAACATCCAACCATAGACCAAGATGTAAGCCTCTCAAACCAAAGCAAGATCAAACCAAAATAACTATTCCCAAAATTAAGGGAATAATCCTAAAACCATCCTCTACAATCCTCAAATAAGCCCTCTTGAACTAAAATCCATAACTAGAGACTCATTCCAATGAAGAGACAAAGGAAAAGAAACTCATGTCAAGAAATCCTCAAATAATCCCTCTGGAACTAATATCCATAGCTCAAAACTCATTCCCAAGAGAAAATAAAGAACAAAACACAACACATTTGAAAATAAGGTTGGAAATACTTATCAGATGATTTAGCGTCGAGAGGACCAAGAGTGGAGAATAAGATTACTCCTCTAAGATACACCAAGCGACAATGGATCTCTCCAAGAACAATCTCTTCAATAGTCCATGTTGAACTCACATCCAACCTAGGTGTAGGCACCTCAATCTTCATGCTAAAACATCATCAAAGAGTAACCATATTAACACATGATCTCCAAGAGCAAGAGATATCCTAGCCTCACCTAAAACTAAAATAGGTTTACAAATAATCATCTCATACCATCTAAACTCTAGTGCAATATTGTAATAACTATAAGGTCACAAGAAAAATGATTAGACCACTCTTCAATCAGATTATCCTAAACCACCACCAAAGTTCCAATCTCTAGTAATAGAAACTCTCTATGACATCATGATCTGCATCCCCTCAAAATATGACTATATATCCCAACTAAACATATTTTCTCTTGAGAGAAAATGTATTGTTTCAACCCTCTAACACATAATCAAGGGTCCACATAGCACAATAAATCCATCTAATAAACATTAATGATTTTTTAAATTTAAAACTCATAACTATAATCTCAACCAAAGAATCCAAGAGTCCTCTATGGTACTAGGATTTCAACATCTTTAAATCAT
>VDFB02007985.1:0-51837 GCA_007258455.2 Sequoia sempervirens | reverse complement strand
TGAATCTCTAATTCCTTGGATTGATCTAACTTTAGGTACAAAACAAAAAATTTAGGATGTTTTAAGAATCGAAAGTATGATGGTGAAATGAAAGATGGATGATGTGGATGATTAGGACTCTTGAGAAATATTGAAGGATATGTTAAAATTTAGGACTTGGATTTGATGTTTGATTTTGATTTCGGATTTAGATTGGATTGGATTAGATTGGATTGTGAAATCATAAACTCTAAGAGGTTAGATGTTGTCCTAGAGTGAATTTGTCCTCAAGATGCTAATTTGACTAAGTGTGAGAAGAAGGATTCATGTAAACACACCTAACCAAACAAGATGATTTTGGTTGGGTTTTTATTTTGGATTATGAACTCCTAAACCCCAAGATGTTGGATGTTATCAAGGGATAAATTTATCCACAAGGTTTGATAATTTGACTAAATATGTGGAGAAGGATGCAACTACACACATCTAATCAAACAAAATGATTTGGATTTGTTTCAAATGGTTTTCCCAAAGTTTAACATGAAGGATTTTTCCAATATTTTCAAAGAATTGATGATAAGATGATTTTGATGTTAAAAGATGGATGAAGGTTGGATTTTGATCCTATGTTTACCTAAAAAAGATGCTTACTAGACCTCAGTTTTGAAGAACATGCTTTTCTCTAGAAAAGGTGTGCAAATTCCCAAAAAAGATTTGGATTTTGTTGAAAAAAGAACTCATACAAGTTTGGATTATTTCTTGAAGCTCTTCTATAAAAGTTAAAAAGAAGTCTTCATCTGAATTTGTATAGTGTTGAGAGATGTTTTTGGTGATCTTTTGGACTAAGAGCTTTTACCTTTGGTTTCTTGATCTTGATCTTGTGTGAAATCATTTGGGACACATGTGTGGGATTCAATTGTTTTTAGTCTTTGCTTAATGACTTTGTTTTACTACAAACACTTCTTGATTAAGTTTTGAAACTAGATGTCTAATGTTTTAATTTCTTCTAATCCCACAAAGTGTATTATGTGGAAATCGAGGAAACCAAAGCAAGAGTTACCTAATGTTTAATTTAGTAGGAGAAAATTGAGAAAAAATTCAAGTGCCTAGAAACCTCTAAGGATATGAATCCCAAGGGCAAGCAAGGGTATGTGAATTTGTTCAAGGATATTTGCTTCTCCTAAAGGTTTTGAGATTTGATGCTCATGTTAAATGTTTGTTTTCCAATTTTTTTGATCAAGCAATGTGTTTTGATTTCAAGAAAAAGTACAACCCTATAGATATTTGAGACAATATTTGTTGAGTCCCCACTTGGACAAGTCCAACTATGCTTACTTTCAATGGATGGTTAGATGCTTGACCCCACTGGCTCCCCTCCACAGCTCAACACTTCTTTTGGAGTAACCAAGCATCAATACCCATGAATCTCCCACAGTATACCTTCCATCTCTACTAAAAGCCATAAAAGTGTGGGGCGGCTTCAGAATGACCATTCTTGCACCAACAAATAGATAGGGATTTTGTCCTTTCTACACAAGGGTTTTAATTCATACTTTTTGTTCATGGAGATTGACCCATGCAGCGAGAGACCATTGTTTCCCTTCTTGTCAAGACCAACCACATGATACTGGCCTTTGTTCTAGTACCCACTTTTATATCTGGTTGGTAATATACTTGGCTTTAGTGTGTTACCGGTTGGTTCATTCCCTTGGGTGAGTAATTTTTCCCCAAGGAAAGCCCTCTAAGATAAACAAAAGTGAGCAAACATGTTTGTAGTTTGATCAATATTTGTTGAGAAACAAAGAGAGAACACATGCAATATGTTCCACTCACACTCGCAAGATGTGATCAATTTTTATCCCAAAATGAAGTGTGGAGGTAATTACTTTACTCAACTTAAAACCACCAAAAAGCCTTTTGATTCTCAAGATCGCCATGAGGCGTGAGAGAAGCACATACATATTTTTAAAGGTATTACTCCTGAGTAAGCAATTACAAAACAAAGTAGCACATGTTCTTTTTAAACCCACAAGGCAATAATGACTTATTTTTAAGCACCAAAGGAAATGTGAAAATTAGCCTTGTTCAATTGTTAATCCTTAAACCAAATCTTGTGAGTTTGTGTCCTAAAGTTTATTTTTAAGCCCTTTTGTAGCAAAAATTGAAATGTTCTTTTTAGAGCCCAAAAGAAAAATAGTAGGTCTTAAGCATGAAAGATAAAAAAAATTCTTAAGAGAAATTGCGAGTTCTCTAAGAGTGTTAAACAAACACTAAAGTGTTCAAAAACACTTGATATCATGAAAGAATGATGTCATTATGCCTCTTTTCTCCTTCACCTTTAATCAAGCCAACCTACAAGAAAATCAATTAGATCTGCAAAAAAAAAGTCAAAAAAGCCAGTAATAACCTAAATAATTAGAATTGAAAATGGCACAGTCCTAAAAAAAATGAATTTGACTTTTTACTTCCCTTTAGCGTTGGATTCTACACAAGCGGTGCAGTTTAAAGCCCTCTAGTGGTGCTATATAGCACCGCTTACCAATCAGCATTGCTCTACAACATGGACAAAGAATGTGAAGGAATCACTCTTTTGATCAGCGGTGGAGTTTGAAATTTGAAATTTCCAATGTGCAAGAATAGACCCAGCAGTGCAGTTTGAGATTTTGAATTTTGGGCGAGAACACTTGAGCGTTGTTGTTTGGAGTTTGCAGTGGAGCTATATGGTGACACTAGGATACCAGTGGTTCTATACTGCGATGTTGGTCTGCTAGCAGTGGAGTTTCCTATTGACACACAAAAACAGAAAAAGCACAAAATTTTGATGAAAAAATGTGATTTAAACTTTTGGTCTACCCTCCTAGCACCAAATGTGTGAACCAAGATCCTAATACCTGCAATAGACAACAAAAAAACACATTAGAGAATTAAAATGCAAGTTAAGACCAAGTTTCCCCATAAAATTCATTTAACCATATTCAAAATAGAAATGAAAGAAAGAATAAAATGTAAAAACATGAAATAGATTAAATCCTATTGAGAATATGCAAACTCTTGATCTTATGGGGGAGTTGGTGCCAATTTGATGTGGAAATTGGCCCTTTCCCAACTCCTATGCAAGCTTTGATGATTTGTTGAAGATGTGATCCACTTGGAAATTGCTTTAAATGAGTTCCATGGAGAAAACCTGCAATAACCTAGCCATGCTTTGATAAAATGGATGAAAATGCTAAAGCTTGAGTATGGATTTGAGTATAATAACTTTGATCAAATTGTGGATGATGAAATGAGGAAAGAAGCCTCTTATTTATAGAATGACAAGTTAGAGAAATTCCCAAAACGAAGCAATGTGGGACTAACTTTCAACCAATGGCAAGGTGCCACTTGTCAAGAGATAGATGGATGATGAATGTGCCCATAAATGCATTTAGGTGGAATTTAAAAATTATGAAATGACATGTGACAGGGAAAAATGAATGTCTTAAATGCCACTTGGCTCAATGCAAAGATGAAATAAATGTCTTGTTGGAAGGAGAAAGTCCACTTGAAGGATTTTCAAATTTGGAAGAATATTCCTCTATTATGCTATGTTGAGAGAAAATAGAGATTTAACAAATGAATTAAATCTGTTTTCATGTGCAAGTGGCAAAAGCTAGAGGATGGGACATGCATTAGGATTAAATTAATCAAAGGTTAATTAATTTAATGAGAGATTATATTATGTGACAAATTTGACTTAGATTTATAGGTTGATTTAAATCAAAGATGAGAAGAATGTGATTTTAGACTTAGTTGAATAAATATTTTGTTTTATTTAACTAAAGGGGATGATTGGTTAGCTTAAATTAAGAAAGGTTTAATTTAATAGTTAGAACTTAGAGATTAATTAAATAAAATTGATTTATTTAATTAAATATGGACATAGGTTTAATTAGATCGGGTAGATTGATTTTATTAACAAAAGAGAATGACTTAATTAAATAAAATGATTTATTTAATTAAGAGATAAAATTAATGAATTTAATCAAATAAGGGTATTTAATTAAATGGTTAGACTGAGGGATGATTTAGGATGAAATGGTGTTAATAATCGGGATCAAGTATGTCGGTGTATTTTCCATGTCTATAGATTCAATGAATTGATGTAAGTGTTTGTATGAGATTGATAACTTATAAGAACTATGTGCTAGGATATTTGTAAGTAATAATCATGAACGTCACAGAGGTATGTTGTAATGTAGGATTTCTTGGGGTATAGGTGCTACTTTCTAAATTGTTATCAGGTTATATAGATTGGTATTGACTTCGTGCTTAGGATAAAAACACTGGTTCATGTAGAGTATTTGTGTTACATTTACAGTGTTTATTCACTAACTACTCGGTCTTTTTTAAATTAATGGAATAATGTTGTTGTTTCTTTTGTGTCCAAAGTCTTGTCTCTCATACTTGATATATATAACATTGATATGTAAGTTACCAACTTACGTGATGTATATTATTGAGTGGTATCATGAGAGATATTTGTTATTAACAATGTATTTGATTGTAATTGTGAAAAGTATTTAGGTATACATTGTGGGATCACCCTCACAATTTTTACAGAGCCCAAAGAGTAGGAATAGAAGTTTAGCAACCTCTATTTGTTCATTGGCCAATCCCTTTGGAGTTACTGATAATTGGAGATGGAAAAATCCATAGGTATTTCTAAAGATCAGTTTGGTTCTTAAAAAAATAACCAACACAACACATAACAATCCTCACCAATCAAATGGTTGAGTCGACTTGTTTCAAGGGATATCAAGACTCTTTTACTAATTCAAATGAACAACAAGCTTATTAGAAAGTTTCCTATTTGGTTTACATATATCAAATTCCTTCTTATATTGTTGCCAATTTTACATTGACTGAGTCTCATGGCTAAGATATTGCTTTTCTAGACATGTATAGTAAAAAGACTTGTTATCCATTTTGCATACTACAACATTGGAACCACATTTCATAAATTGGCACCCTTGAAGATAGCACAAGTTAGACTATTTCTTCATTGCTAAAAACAACATTTACTTCCTTTTGCAATGTATACATAGCAACACTTATTTCATACGTGCCTCATAGTCTTTGTTGACTTGGTCTTTTGTTTTCTTTATGCACAGGTTACATTGTACAATGCATTACCAAGGTAACACTTATATATGTGCCTATGTTTCATTTAAAGCACTTTACTATTATCAGCCATAGTGTTACGTATTTTGCTTTATAAATATCTCAAATGATTCACTTATATATTATATATTTATATGTATATATGTATATCCTTTGTAATATATATACATATATATTAATATATACTCATTCCACATGGTTATCAAATACATTAATTATTGATTATCAAACATCTATACATATTGAATGACATTACCTATATATATACAAAATTATATATAAATATATATTAATATATATATTATATATACATAATATTATTTTAATACCTTTATAAAAACACTCACTCTCATATCCATCTATTGAGATATATACACGAAGTGTATATATACATATATGTCACCTTAGTCCAATTAGTATTTCCAAGCATATGGGTAATCCATCCATGAGAATGTGTAGATAAGTCTACCTCTGTATACTCATGTATGTATTTACTCACATGTATGAGTTTATCATAGAAACATACATATATACATACATACATATATATATATATATATATATTAGGAATATATCTCATTGACACAATAATAAACACACAAGGAAGGACTTCCACTTGACATCAAGACTTAATCACATTACTCAATCCAATCATTCATAAAACAAGATTGCAACCAATATAAACATTCACAACCAAAACTAAATATCACTTACCATTTACCCGAATTGACTTCACTCAACTAAGACCAACTAGGGCATGAGTGTGTGAATGATTAGTAAGGTTGATTTAAAGGTTACTAGACCAATTTATTCTCCTGGGTGATACTTCCCCTCTCTTTTGGAGGTTTGAACCTATTCCCACATCCAACTTAGTACATCATACCAGTAGTTAGCCGATAACAATACATTCATATGCATCACATATATTTCATATACAAAATCATTATAAAACATTAAATTGAATCAAACATTCATTCATCATATTTCCATCAAGATTCATATTTAAAACACATTCACATATATTAAAGCAATTTATGAAACAAGGTAATAGTAAACAGGTAATAACACACAAGGTGTAAAATATTCCTCCCCTTGTGAATTATCATCCCTGAATATTTTTTAGTATTAAATAGGATCATAACATAAAGCACAACATCACAAAACATTATTATTTTCAAGAGTTTTCAAAATATAGCAAGACTTGTGGAAACTTTTTCTTCATTTCAACATAGTCTTCACATGTGACAAAATCTTTTGCATACTAATCCTATTGGACCTTGCATTGCAAAACCTCTCTGTTATGTAAGTGGAGATTACATGTTCCAAGCACCTCGAGAGGCTTGATTGTTACCACACCTAGTTCATGTACCTGTAAATCATTCCAATCAATAACATGGTTATTTTTTGGTATATACTTCTTAAGATATGAGACATGAAAGATGTTATGCATCCTAGCAAGAGTTGGCGACAAGGAAATTCTACACATGACAAGGTTAATTTCCTCAAGAACCTCAAAAGGACCTACATAGCACAGATCTAGTTTGGGTGACTTTCCAAACTTGAGAGAACTCTTGTGATATTTAACTCTCAACAAAACCTTATCCCCTACTGTGAAATTCATAGGCACTTGTTTAGAATCAACATAATTTTTTTGCCTATCATTAGCTTCTACTAACCTTTGCTTTATAATTCCAACTTGTTCCTCCATTTTTGATAACATCTTTGGCCCAAGGCTTATCCTATCCTCTAGCTTATCCCAACTTATAGGCGTTCAACACTTCCTACCATATAATGCTTCAAACAAAGCCATCTTGATTGCAAAATGATAGGAGTTATAATATGCAAACTCTACCAGAGGTAGACCTAATCCTCCCATTTGTATTGTTGATCCATACAATACATCCTTAGTAGGTCCTCTAATACTTGGTTCACCCTTTCAGTTTTTCCATCTATTTCTGGATGATAAGAAAAACTTATGTTCAGTTGAGTCCCAAGTGAAGTAAACAAGGTTTTCCAAAATATAGATGTCACTCAAGCATCCCTATCAAAATTTATCTTTTCAAGAATTTCATGCAATCTAAATATCTATTGAATAAAATTTTGTGCTATTACAGGATCTCCATTAGTTAGATTCCATGTTATGAAGTGAGCTACCTTTGTAAGATTTTCAACCACTACTAGAATGGCATTGTGCTTATTCCTTGACATTGGGAGACCTTGCACAAAATCCATGCTAATAACTTGCCACTTACTTTCTGGAACTTAATGTGGATACAAAAGACTTGTAGAATGATGATGCACTACCTTCACTCTTTGGAACTCTAAGCAACTTTCTATAAATCTCATTACATCCCCTTTCATACCCTTCAAGAAATATAATGGCTTTATATTGGCCAACATCTTGGTTACACCAGGATGTCCTAAATATGGTGCATTGTGAACTTATTTCCATACCATGGTTCTTAATTCCCTAATTTTAGGTACATAAATACTTCCCCTAAATCTCAATAAACCATTAGGTTCAAAGTGATATCCTTTATACCTTCGATATTTTGGATTGTCTGAGAGTGCTTGCTTGAATTGTTCATAGAACTCATCACCCTTATATTTTTGTAACATTTGATCCTTGAAATCAGTTTGGATTGGTATCATCGAAGAGATATGCCTCCTACAACTTATGGTATCAACAACCCAATTCTCCTTCCCCTTGATATAATTGATGTTAAAATCATGATTAGATATCAACTCCAACCATCTCCTTTGACATGAATTTATATTAGGTTGAGTAAAAAAATACTTTAGACCATGATGATAAGTCTTTAGTTCAAATCGTTTTCCCAACAGATAATGTCTCCACATTTGTAATGCGTGGAGAATTGTTGCTAACTCCAAATCATGTGAAGTATAATTTTGTTCATAGGTATTCATCTTTATTGGCTCATAAGCTATGACTTGCCCTTCTTGCATCAATACTCCTCTTAAACCTTCTCCTGAAGCATCCATAATAACTACAAAGTTACCTTCTGGATTTAGTACCTTTATTAACGGTGCTATGGTCAACCTTTCCTTAAGTTGGTCAAATGTTGCTTGACATTTCTTAGACCACTCAAACTTATTCCCCTTCCTTTGCAATGATGTGATGGGAAAAGATATTCTTGAAAAGTTTATAACAAACTTACAGTAATACCCAACCAAACCCATAAAACTTTTAACTTCCAACATATTTTTAGGCACCGTCCACCCTAACATAACTTTTATCTTTGTTGGATCAACTGAAATCCCATCAGCCAAAATTTTTTGACCCAAATATTGTACTTCCTCCTAGAAGAAGGTACACTTTGAGAGTTTTTTCATATAACTTATGCTCTCTTAATTGTTGAAGAACAATCTCTAGATGCTTGAGATGTTCCTCCTCATTCTTGGAGTAGATTAAGATGTCATCCAAGAATACCAACACAAGCCTATCCAAAAAATCCCTAAATACATTGTTCATTAGGTTCATGAATGTTGTTGGTACATTCTTTAGCCCAAAAGGTAGGACTGTGAACTCGTAATGACCATATCTAGTCTTGAAATATGTTTTGAGAATGTCTTCATCCTTGATTCCTAGTTGGTGATATCCTAAATGTAGATCAATCTTTGAAAACACTATCACTCCTTGCATCTAATCAAATAGATTATTAGTATGTGGCAACAAATACTTATTTATTTTTGCTTTGTTAAGCGACCAATAATCAATACATAAGTGTAGTGTACCATCTTTCTTCTTTACAAAGATCACTGGCACTCCCTAGAGTGAAACACTAGGCCTTATCAGTCCTTTAGACAATAACTCTTCTATTTTTTCCTTTAACTCCATTAATTCAATTGTGGTCATCCTATAAGGTACTTTTGATATATAGTTTCCAACCCTAGAACTATGTCGATGGAGAAATCAAATATCCTCTTAGGAGGAAATCCAGGTAATTCTTTTGGAAATACATCCATAAATTTCTATAAAATAGGATATTTCTCCATATCCGTTGTTCCATATTCCAATGCCTCACCTTCTTCAACATCTTGGGAGCCTTGAGGTCCATAATATACTACATCATCTTGAGAAACATACTCCTTGCATTCCTCAATTTTCTCCATTTTTACTACAAATAGGTGACAACCTTTCTTCTTTTCCCTATGCATCTGTACAATGAATATGATCTATCATAACTCAACTCTCTAGGTGTTCCTTGCAATGACACCCAATTATGTACATCGTCTAAGAATTCAACATTTTTTGCATGAAAATCTACTTTGGCCCTATGTTTCTATAACTAATTCATCCCTAAGATGACATCATAAGAACCTAAGGGAGTTATGTACAAATTCACTTCCATTGAGAAACTTGGAAGTTCAATCCTTGCTTCAAATAGACATTGAATTACTTCAACTCTTGTCTAGTTTGCATATTCTACAACCCAATACTTTTCCATGTAGCCAACTTTTCTAGACATTTGACTAGCTATTCTAGGAGAAATAAAATTTTATGTGGCACCAATATCTATTAAAATTGAAATGGGAATTCCAAAAAAAAAACCTAAAACCTCAACTAGAGTAATCTAGTACTCCACTAGTTGATTATCCACTATAGCATGAATCCTTTACTAGAATGCAACTCTTTGAGGTGGAAGAGAGTTACCATGTGGTTGTGTCCTAGATGGATTTCTTGGAAAATTACTCACATAGCAATCCCCACCACATGTATAACATCCCTTGGCTGGTCCCCTCCTCACAGGTCTTCTAGAATTACTTTCATTTCCACCAGCATTGCTTTTGAAGTTGTTAAAAATTTTATTGTTTCCCCTTCAATCTCTCCTTGGTCTATTCCAATTATTTTTGGGTCCCTTGTCCCCTTTCTTTTGAAAACTTTTCCCTTCACTAGGCTTCCTTGGAGCTTGATTGGTCTATGCCCAACCAAACTTCTTTTTATTTCTCTCTTGGTATTTTGAGATAGACTTAAGCCTTAGTTCCTACTTAATTGCATTCTCATACACCAAGTCTATGGTATATGGACTGTGCACATCTACCTCACCACATATTTGTACATTAATACCCATGATAAACTTCCTTATACAAAATCACTCATCCTTTTGGTACATAGGTATGTACTTTAGGAGTTGAGTGAACTTCCCCCAATACTCATTCACTAAGGAGTCACCTTGCCTCAGGTTCTAGAAGTCAATGAGCTTTTAGTAATAGAAGAGTTGGGGAGACCATCACTTTTAGAAAATATCTACAAATTCACTCCAAGTGAGACTTAAGTAACTAAGCCCAAGCTCCATTTTCTTATTCATCCACTAGTTGGATGCTTCACCAACCAACTAAAATGCTCCCCAAACGACTTTAGTGACCTCAGAGTAATTTCTAATTTTGAAATACTTCTTCATATTTGTAAGTCATGCTTTCACCACATCTCTAGTAGTACTACCTTCAAATTTTGGTGGTGTGATCTTTCTCATGTCACGTGATAACTCACTTTCCAACTGCTTCCTTTTGGTTCCTTTAGTCTGAGATTGTGACTTATCATTCTCATGATCACTATATTGAGTGTTATCATGGGAATTCTCCCCTTCTTCCTCGTTGTTGGGAACTTCTTCTTCTTTATTTGGGACTTCTTGTTCCTCTATTTCCTTTCCCCTAACTTAATGTTATAGGTTTCATATTCTTTCTCTATTTTTATCCATGATAAGTAGAATGTGATCCAACTTAGCTTCGACATTATCAACACCTTGACCTACTTTTTTAATTCCCCTAAAGTTAGTTCTTGTCCTAACCATTTTTCCCAAGAATAGTTATATCTAGAGGTTTCATTTTAATTAGATCTATGAAGGTTTTCTCAATGTTAACAACATTCCAAAAGATCTATCATTCATATAAGAAATTTTGTAAAAGAACTCATTCACAAATTTTGCCAAAACATTTTTTTTATTATAATAAAAAAGGATTTCAACTTCCTTGAGTTCACACAGAATGACTATTCAAATAGTCTAAGGGAGAGTATCCCTCAAATTCACTTCCTGATACATAACTTCGTGGGGTATAACCCTTAGATTTTTTCTCATATACATCATCAAAAGGGAAACAACCCTTTGATCTATCCAAATGCATGTAGTTCAAGGTACATAACCCTCTGATTTTCCACTTGTGGCTATTACAATAACTTTCACTAAAGGAAGAACACGAGGATCCCTAAATATCATGACTGGACTAACACTACATTCTAAGGGAATATCCCTAGAAAGTGGTAAAGAGTCTCACTTGGTCGGGGAGACAAAAGGTAAGAAGTTAAAGTTGGAAACCTCTCTCATCCTTCTCCTCTCTTGATTGATTTGTGAAAGGGCATGATTGAAATTATTAGTATCACTCATCCAAATGGCATTGGCATAATTAGTTCCCTCAATGGTAAGGTCTTCTCTTTCCTTCTTGTCCCATCAGTATCATTCATTTCTAATTATTGACTTGCTTACATTCATCTTGAGACACACCATCCTGGCACAAGAATTTCTAAACATTAGACTCATATAATTTGGATTGGAAACATAGTGAGCACATAGGTTCTAGAGCTAAACCTAGTAGCTCTAATACCATGTGTAACATTCCCATTGTTCTACCTAGAAATATTACTATGTTTGACCCACAAGTGAATAGTTTATGCATCTAACATAATGAGTAATAAAAAAATATTTTCTTTTAAATAATAAATGCACCATTTAAAACATAACCATTCCAAACTTTTCCATTGCATAAT
Source organism: Sequoia sempervirens (assembly GCA_007258455.2). Lineage (NCBI taxonomy): Eukaryota > Viridiplantae > Streptophyta > Pinopsida > Cupressales > Cupressaceae > Sequoia > Sequoia sempervirens. Next base: position 39,914 of record VDFB02007985.1, on the reverse strand, counting down.
CAAAGAATCATTTCAATAATATAAGTATGATAATTTCAATTTACATAAATATATTCAAGATAACCTCACATTTACAATTTCCATATAGATGGACACATGATTACATACATAGCTTCAACAAGCTTACATGAACTAGAAATACAAATGGTCCAGAATGTCCTTCTCCCAAATCTTGGCTGCTAACTGCATGACGAGAGCATCACTCAAGCATTTTTCCACCAACCATGGGCTTACTATGATCCCTTTCACATCTACCAAACTTGGTAAGATGGTTCTCCCTTTGACAAAGAGATTGTTTTGGTAACCTCATCCTTCATATATCCTTTCCTGAGCATAGTGATATGTCCTACATATCTAGAGCTATCATGAAGTCTACTTCTACATGTATGATATTCACAACCTAGAATGTAAATTGGATCACAGTGAACTAATAGTGTAAATGATGGCTACTTACACTACTATGGCCAAAGATTCATCACATAGTACTTCAAGTGAGGGTCATCTATTTCACCACAATAATTGCTTGATTTTTATTGACCATTAGTATTTTATTCTAAGGTTATCCCCTTTTCCATGGATTATCCTAATGCTAGGAATAACCTTCCCATTAACTCACATTAAAATGGCATTTCTACTAAGTATCTCAAAAAAATCTATCTTATACTATGCACCTAGAGTATTATCATACTACATATAGTATTTACAGGCTATGCATAGTATAAATAGTATACATTCGTATAAATATTTATGTAAGTATAAATCAAAAAGAAAGGTTTCACAAGTACAAGAATGTACCAAGAGACATGCAAGCATATCCAAGCATCATAACACACATAAAGACAATATTTCCAAACATGACAACATATACAAACAATATTTCCAACTTATTAACAAAGGAGTAGAAATCAACATGCCTATTTAAAGCTCCAATCGATTATTCTTCCCTCCTAGCTTAATGGCTCAAGCTCACTTGCAACATCCTCCAAGAACAACCCAAATCCCACTAGTAGCTTCTCACCAAATCTCTCAACAATACTAATGCAAATCAACAAAATAACTCCTAAATCTCAAACTCTCAACTCACTTTACATAGAAAATACAACAAAATAACAAGGTAATCAAATTGAAAAGTGTAGAAAATGGCAGAATGGGCACCTCTATATATACTAAAATGTGAGCAACCAAAGGCTACAAACAAGCTAATACTTATGTCACCTTTCCATCCCCATGCAATGAATCATCAAACTAACTTATAGGTTTGCAACACATAATAGTCCCCACCATTCAAATGGTTGAGTCAACTTGTTTCAAGGGAAAACAAGACTCTTTTACTAAGTCAAATGAACAACAAGCTTATTAGCAAGTTTCCTATTTGGTTTACATATTGAATTCCTTCTTATATTGTTGCCAAGTTTGCATTGACTGAGTCTCATGGCTAATATATTGCTTTTCTAGACATATACGTAGTAAAAATACTTCTTATGCATTCCACATACTACAAAATCGGCTCCATATTTCATATATTGGCACCCTTGAAGATAGCACAGGTTAAACTATTTCTTCATTGCTAAAAAACTGCATTTACTTCCTTTTGCAACGTATACACAACACTTATTTCATGCATGCCTCATAGTCTTTGTTGACTTGGCCTTTTGTTTGCTTTATGTGCAAGTTATACTATACAACACATTACCAAGGAAACACTTATATATGCACCTATGTTTTATTTAAAGTGCTTTACTATTATCAGCCACAACGCTATGTATTGTGCTTTATAAAGATCTCAAATGACTATCATTTATATATTATATATATTTAATATTATGTATATCCTTCATAGTATATATACATATATATTAGTATATACTAATTCCACATGGTTATCAAATAAATTAATTTTTTATTATCAAACATATATATATCAAATAACATTACATATATATATACACAATTATATATAAATATAATTAATATATATGTAGCTATATTATTTTATACATATATATTAATATATATATACATAATATTATTTCAATACCTTTATAAAAGCACTCATACTCTCATATTCATCGATCAACATATATACACAAAGTGTGTGTTTATGTGTGTGTGTGTGTATGTCACCTTAGTCCAATTAGTATTTCCATGCATATGAGTAATCCGTCCATGAGCATGCGTAGGTGCGTATACCTACATGTACTCATGTATGTATTCACTCACATACAGTATGTGTTTATTGTAGACACATACATATATACATATTATGCATATATATCATCAACATAACAATAAACACACAAGGAATGACTTCCACTCAACATCAAGACTTAATCGCATTCCTCAATCTAATCATTCATAAAACAAGATCATAAACCAATATAAACATTCATAACCAAAACTACAAATCACTTACCATTTACCTGAACTAACTTGACTCAACTAAGACCAAATAGAGCATGAGTGTTTGAATGCTCAGTAAGGTTGAATTAAAGGTTACTAGACCAAGTTCTTCTCCTGAGTGATACTTCCCATCTCTTTCAAAGGTTTGAACCTATTCCTGCATCCACCTTAGTACATCATAATAGTAGTTAACCAATAAAAATACATTCACATGCATCACATATATTTCATATATAGAATCATTATAAAACATGAAATTGAATCAAACATTCATTCATCATATTTCCATCAGGATTCATATATATAACACATTCACATATATTAAAGCAATTTACCAAATAAGGTAATAGTAAATAGGTAATAACACATGGGGTGTAACAATAGTTTGTCAATATTTTGGTCTTAGGGCTCTTAAGAGATTATGCTGGAATAACATAGCTTGCAAGGATCTAGTAAATTGGGGAATTAATACACCTTTAGAAACATTCAATCACCCACTTAGATGTTTTGGAACATTATTCTTGGACCCACCATTCATGGAACACAATATATTCTTGCTTCCATGTTTGCATTGCTCTCAAATGACACTTTTTGTAAGGATATATTCATTGTTGGCATGGTCAAATAATGTTGAGTTGACCAAAGTTGAGAGAGGTTAATATGGAGGGATCTCATGTCCACCTTTAGGTCTATAAAAAATATTCCTAGGTTCCATGATTTTTTTAAATATTCCATCATATTTTGGATTTTTTTGGTCTTAGGGCTCTTAAGAGACTATGTTGAAATAGTGTAGCTTGTAAGGATCAAGTGACCTAGGGAATGAACATACACATTGAATAACATTCAAAAACCTAATTAGACATTTTGGGACAATAATTTTGGCCTCACAATGCATGAAACATAAGATATTTTTGTTTCCACATTTCTACTACTCTCAAATGACACTTTGTGCAAGAATGCATTCATTATTGGCATGGTCAAGCAATGTGGATCTAACCAGAAATGAAAGAGATTAATGTGGAGGGACACCATATCCACCTGTAGGTCTAGAAGGAATTCATAGGTGTAACAAGCTCTTAAAACTACTCTATCATAGTTTGGAAATTTTTTGGTCTTAGGGCTCTTAAGAGATTGCATTGGAATAGCATAGATTGCAAGGATTGGGTGACCTAGGGAAAAAATAACACCTTTGGTAGCATCCAACCACCCATACAAATATGTTTTCATAGTTATTTTGGCACCACCATGCATGGAACACAAGATATGCATGTTTCCATGTTTGCAATGCTCTCAAATGGAATTTTTTGCAAGAGTGCATTCATTTTTGGCATTTTCAAATGGTGTGGAGTTGACCAGAACTAAGAGAGGTTAATTATGTGGAGGAACCCAATACCCACCTACGGGTTTAGAACAAGCATTCATAGGTGCCACAAAATCTTATATTTACTTTGTCATATTTTGATTTTTTTTCTCTTTGGGCTCTTAAGAGTTGGTGTTGGGATAGTGTAGCCTGAAATTATTGGGAGACTCAAAAAATAAATAAAGGTTTGATATATCATTCACATTCCCACTTGGGTGTGTTGGAAACCTTTTGTTTGGTACCACGATGCATGGAATGAAAAATACACTTCTTGCCACATTTGCACTATTGTCAATTGATGTTTTTTGCAAGAATGCATTTGTTAAGGTCATGGTCAATTGATTTTGAGTTGAAAAAAACTAAGAGAGGTATATGTGGAGGGACCCCATATACTCCTATAGGTTTAGACAAAACATTCACAAGTGCCATGAACTTCGAGAACTACTCCATCATAGTTTTGGCATTTTTTGTTCTTAGGGATCTTAAGAGATGACATTGGAATAGTGGTCTGGAATAATTAGGAGACTTGATAAATGAATAAAGTGTTGGAGATTGTTGTAGTATTTTCATTGATGTCAATAGGGAGATTATTGCACTATATTGTCTATAGTGTTGTCATTGATGTCAACCTATGTCAACCTCTAGTGTGGTGTTCAGAAAGTGTTGTAGATGGGGAGATTTTTGGTGTTACAGATGGTGAGATTGTTGTAATCTCTAGTGTGGTGTTGATGAGAAGGTGTTTGTGATGTGGATGATGCAGTCAGTTCACTTGGTTTCCAAGTGCTTCTGAGAAATTTTGAATAAGAGAGTGTACAAGGGGACAAAGTTGTGTTTTACATTTTTCTCTACATTTATTCATGGTTGAAGATGTGATTGTGTAGTTTGGATGAGATGATCAAAGGTGTTCATAGGTGTTATATCGAAAGCTTCAAATTCTAGATCATGCAACAATGGAAGATGTGTGTGACAATGTGTTGCTTGTGAAGAAGGTTGTTTGGGAGAAATGGAATTGGTTCGCATTTCTTCATGTTGACATTTATTTTCTTGCAGATTTGGGAATGTGCTAATATTGTCTATATCTACCTTCCCCTAGAGTGTTGAGTGTTTAGGTGTTTCACAAGGTTGGTTAGTGAGTTGTATGTTGGTGGCAGTATGGTTGGTTGCACAAGATGATAGTATTCTCAGTTGTAGGTGGTTGCAATAGTGTTGCTAAATATTTTGATGGTGTTGGAGTATTATGTGATGTTGTGTGGATGTTATGTGATGTTGTGTCATGGTTTCAGTATGTTTTCAGACCTAGTGAAAAGTGAATTGATTGTTTGGTAGTGTTAATGCAAGTTTGGCTGACCTGGTGTGTTAGTGTTACTTACAAATGTGCTTCATGCACTGTGGAAGCATGGTGCTGCATGTCGGTGTAGATTTGGGTCTTGGTTAGCCCTTGGTGTGGTCTACCTTCACTTCTTTCCACAATAGAAGTGTTTGGTGTTGACTTATTTGTTGGTTCACACATTTAATTAAGGTTGACCTAGACAAGGTTGGTTGAGGTCACGGATGATATATAAGCAATTCTAATTGTTGAAGATGTTGTATATGTGAAGTGTGATGTTAATGTTATCAAGTGTAGTGAATTGAGTGTGAGATTAAATTCCTAAGACTACTGGATGCATTGAGTAGAAGGTGTCTACATTTTTAGTATACCTAAAGTTGTTGAAGGCAGTGAGCTAAAGGTTGTTGATGGTGAAGAGTTGTTGTGGTGGATCTTCTTGTTTCTTTTTGTAGATTCTAAACTAGTTTCTTGTAAACTTGGTAGAAACCACACAATTCATAGGAATGACTAGCTAAATAGTCCACTCAACATTGTAAATACTTCATTAAATTGTCAACCATGGTTTGTAAACTTGTGATGGTACTACACTATATGTGCCTTCAAGGACTTGAGATTACCTAAGTTATCCTATTAAAGGTATTCTAATTGTTGGAAAATCACATAACATATAACAATGAAAGTAGTAAACTAATGCTAATGGCTACAGGTGCTTACAACATAATCTGTAGTTGAACTATTGTTATTAGATAATTACTTAAACTAATGCAAAACTAATAACTAAACCTAATCTATCCTTCGAAGTACTAGTACAAGTCAATTGAATGCATTCATGCACATGAGAAATCATTACTTATAATCAAAATATGAGAATCTATTTTAACTTACATGCAATTTATGAAATAATGATAAATAGAAATAACTGCCAAACAAAAATAAAACAACTATAAATGTAGTGAAGAACAGTTACCTTGAGTGGCCTTCTCAAGTGGTTGTCTTCACTTAACTAAATCCAAATCTAATTCCTTAGATTCTACACAACCATATCAACTTGAACTTCCTTCATGACATATTCCAAAAGATCACATAAAATATTGCTCAAAGATTGTATTCAAGAAAAGAATTTATGAACAATCAACATGTTTGTAGATTACAACTAAAAACTAATAAGTAATTGATCAAAAATTCCACCAATATGAGATTAACCAACTAACTACCCTAAAGACTCAACCACTAGCTATATGCAAGCATGAGGGAGTTTATTTTAAACACAACTCTTAACTAAAATCATTAACTACAACTCCCTAGATATCAAAGTATATAATTAAGATTTGAATTATTCAAATTTAAACTAAAAAGAAATAGGAGTTCAAATAGGATTAAAACTCTGCAAAATAGATTTTCAATGAGGAACACATAATCAGTTATCTAGAATCTTATCAGTGAAAGAATTCTTCTTCTTCAATGCCTTATTAATTGTCATAATGATGCATGACTAAATCCATTAGGTGTCTCCACACAGTAGTTATTACACTCAGCTTGTTCTAGCACTTCACCTGTTTCACTATCCAAGTCCTCCTTTGGTTGTGGGCTACAACTTTTAGTTTTTGTGGGCTACAATGTCTTCTTTGGCTGCAAGAGGTTAATCCACAAAACATATACACAAAGCTAACTACCATGATTAAACACAAATTTCTAATCACATTCCATACATATCCACATATAAATCATGCAATGCTACAATATCATAACTATATTTCCATTACTCTAATTTAGGTCCAAGGTTGTATAATAAGCATAAAAAGATAACATAGCATAGGAATATGGATGAAAGGATTTTTTGATAATGTCTATTAAACATGCATAAAAACATTAGGAAATGGGCTAACAAATGGACTCATCACTTTGATGTAGTGAACCTCCTTGTAACAATCTTCTTCTATTCTCTTCTATTCTGGACAATGAGTCCTTTGGGTAGTGAGCCTTTCCAACAACAAGCCTATTGTATTTGGTGTTTTTATTCATATATGTGTGTGTTAATCCCCATCATGGTTTTTCCTTGATTAGGGTTTTCCATGTAAATATGGTGTTCTATTGTGTATGGTTTTTGATGTGTTGATGTTTCACTTGTTTACATTCATGTTGATGCATAATAAGGGTTTGAATGTTGTAATGTATAGTTGATTCACTCCCCACTCTTAGTTGTCCTATGTGTCTAACAATTGGTATCATAGTTGTGGTTCCTTGGAAGAAGCTTAAATGTTTGAGGTAGATTCAGATGGTGCACAAGAATGGTGTCAAGGTCCCTTTGTTTGATGGATCAAACTATTCTTTTTGGAAAGCCATGATGGAATCCTTTCTTGTCACGTTAGGGTTTTGTGTTTGGAATTCAGCTGAAATTGGATACACTATGCCTATTACTCCTTCGGCAAGTGATGATGAGATCAAGAATTATGAGAATAATGGCAAAGAAAGGAATGCTATCTTGAGTGGGATTTTTTATTTAGAACTTGTGAAGGTGGTTCACTTGGTTTCCATTATAGCCAAGTTGTTTTAAAAGTTCATAACCTCTTCCATAAATGGCTTCCATTTCTTTTGAAGAAGGTGGATTTTCATGATGATCTTCATCATAAGTGGATGTGTAATTTTTGTTTTCCTCTTTTCTAGAAATTGTGGAATTGGATGTTTTTGATGATTCAATGATAGGATGTGTTGATACTATTGCAATTTCTTTCTCTTTATTTGATTTTGATTGTGTAATCTTGTATTCCCCCATGAATGTAGGTGTGAAATATAACAATCCCCAATCATCATCCAAGAACTTTATCACAGTTGAAAGACACTTATCTTTATCCTCAACTTGTAAAGGTTCCACTTTTGTAGTTTATGTCAATGTTCTAAGAGGATTCTTCATTCCTATTTCAATTTGTTAACAATTTTTAGATTTTGGATCAAATTTTATCGTGTAAACCTCATTGTTGTATATGTATCTCATTGAACGATGAAGCATTGAAGGCACCCCTTTCATCTCATGGATCCATGGTCTACCCAAGAGAAGATTATATGAAAGATCATGGGGTATGACATGAATGGGAGTTTGCAACACAACCTTACTGACTTTAATAGGTAACGTTTATCACAGATCAAGTGGTTGTCTTTCCATCTTATCAAAACCCTTGATTGATAAATCAACATGTTGAATTAAGGTTTTGTCTGCTCCAATTTTATCCAGAAGATTTATAATAAAAAGTTAATCCATGAACCATTTTCAATAAGGGTATGTCTAATCCCAACCATGTTAATAATAGTCATTATCATTAAGGCATCATTTTATTTTTGTGTCTCCAAAGGGGGTAATTCATTTTGATGAAAGACAATGTCCAAATTAGGGGAATTCATATTCTCAATCAAACCTGCCACATCATTTGGTTGCACATTAGGAGGGATCACATTTTTTTTCAAAGCACTTTGCAACATGCCATGGAAAACAGGTGATGTTTGAATTAAATCCTACAATGAGATCTCAACAGAAGTGTTACGAAGTTTCTCAACTAGATCATATTCCTTAGCACTACACTTTTGGATATTAGGTGTAGGTAGAAGATATGGTTGAGTCAATGGGACGTGTGTCAGAGTTTATTTTGGTAGCTTATTATTTCTAGTGTTATATGTGTGAGCTATAGTATGATAACTTGGTTGTTGCAATACATGATTACTAGTAAGATGCTTTACAAAGTTTAGGATATGGCCATGAGGTTTAGGATGTCCTATAATGAGAGGTGACTTAGGAGGTCCAAAAGGTGTTTTAGGAGGTCTAATAATCAAAGGAGATATAATAGTCAATTGTGTTTTCATAACCTCAATGGATTTGACTTCTTGTTGATGATATTCTATCCAGGGGGGATCTATTGTCACCTTACTATATTTTGAAAGAAATTTATCAATGATTTCATCCTCTTATGTCATAATATCTTCCTAATTAGGAGAGTTTTTGGGAGAGAAACAAACAATATTCTCATGATGCTTAATGATTGGATCTTCTAACTCCAAGATACCTTATTCACAAGTAGGAGAGGTATTGAGAGAAAAAAAACTCTGATTGTCCAGATTGTTGATGATTGCATCTTCTTGCACCAAAATGTTCTCACAAGTGGGAGATGAATGGATATTAGGCAAAATGATATTAAGGAACGTGTCAATGATTTCATCCTCTTGTGCCAATATACTCTCACAATTAGGAGAGATATTGGGAGAGTGACTAACATGCTTGTCAATGACTTCATTTCATTTCCTTAGATCATACTCATAAGTAGGGAGATTATAATTATGCAAGCCATGTGTTACCATATCAAAATTTCATCTTTGAAAAGGAAACATGTTCTACTTGCCTTATGTATCAAATGATCAAAATTAGAAAGTTTTGTAAACATAATTGAAAAATAGACACCAGATCTAGATAGGCGACACTAAGAGAGCTCTATCATATAAATTTAAGCAAAAAATAGTAGGATAGAGGCACCCAAATAGGAAAAAGGCCCTAAGGGCATTTGTGTCCTAGACAAGGTTTTTGAAATTTCAGAGTTTGATTGTGTAAGGTATTGTTGAAGGATTTTGGGTCTACTTGAAAATAGTTTAACAATTTATATTTTTCCAATTTTTTTTTAATTTATGATAATGAGAAGAAAAATTCAAGTGTGCAACAATGTGGAAGATGTTTTAACAATTTTGAATATAATTTAAAGATCTAAAAGGAATAATTGACTAATTCTAAGATGCCACAACCTGAAAAATGATGATTTTGATGCAATTTTAAAATCAAACAATGCAATGTTTTTTTTACTTTTTGAACTATATGAAAGATGTCTAAATACTTGCAATTGAGAATTCCAATTCAGAGATCTACAAGTACAAATAGACTGAAGACACAAAGACAAAGATGTGTGAAATTTTTTGTTGATGTAAGTAGATGAGACCAAATATTAGCTATTTTTTTGTTGTTTAGTTCATACTTTTAGGCATTTCTAGATAATCATTTCATATACATTCCTAAATATTATCTATCTTTTTATATCTTTCATGCAACTTGAACCTAGTTTTGATGTATGGAAATATGGTCATAATATATTGTTAATTACATGATTGATTATGTGTGTATGAAATTTAGTATGGATCTATGTTTAATTTTTGGTTATTGTTATTATGTATATGTTGGAAGAACTAAATACTTGCAACTAAGAAGCCATATCAATCATACTGTTGCCCACAACAACTAGGGAGTGCATCCCATAGCTAAAGGATTTTAGACAACAATGCAGGGGAGATTCCAAAATAAGAAAAACGTAATAGTTATAGAAATAGAGGTGTTCATTAATTAGGATTATTGTGCATCACCATGTCATTTAATTAGACTATTGAAGGGAGGAAGAGTTTTCTTTGATTGGGAAGCTAATGTGACTGTTTCCATAGTCCAGATTTTTGTTATGATGTTGAAATAGAGTTCCAATCCTAATCATCTTCCTCCATATTTTTAGTTATGTTTTCAATTATGTAGACTTTATCACTCTCTATTTCATAGGGGAGTGGTGTTTTGCATTAGTTTTTTGTTTCGAGTCCTTATTTCAATAAACCTCCCCCGAACCTATATAGTTGGCTCGATGGTCAAGGAGTAGATATAGTGTGTGGATATGTTTAGATAGTGATAGTTTTTATTACACAAACAATATTTGTTTTCCAGATATGCTTTCATGAATAAGAGATCTTTAGAGATTCTTATCAGATTGTGAAATCTTGTTATATGTAATGAGATGTTTTCAATTTATTGCTATGTTTGGTTGATTCAAGGAGTTTTATTTGAGTTTACTTTGTGGATATAGTAACTTGAGCAAGGGCCACTCAAGGTAACTTTTCTCCACCATTAATTTATGTTGTTACAACAGATCTGCTTTTATTTATTGCATTCATATTAATTAGATTCTCCATTTCTTGTATGAGAATGAGATCTTGTCTTGTACTTTATGTTTTGTCTTGCCTCATCATGTCAACCTCTAGAGTGAGTCAAATCATTAGAAGCCATAGTTAACAATTTTAGTAGTTACAAATTTCAGGTGTTAACAGTTAACTAGTTACAATCTTTAGTTGTAGGTACCCATAGCAATAGTTCCATAATTAATCTTTTTCTTGTTTCAAAATTTTATGTTTTTCCCATGTGTAAACACCTATACTAGATGATATATGTAGGATAGAATCTTTGGATGCACATATAGTGCCAACATTATTACAAGCTTACATTAGCCATGGTTGATAGTTAAATGGAGTCTTTATAAGAGTTTAGTGAGTTGTTTAGTTAGGAACCACCTGTAAATTGTGTATATATCACCAAGTTTACTGAGCATTAGTTGGGCCTTACACAAGTGTACAAGAATAGATGTGCTCAAGGGTGTCTGAGTCCTTGATAGGGGTTTTGAAAATTCAAGTTGAATGTTTATTCTAGTTTGTCTAAAGAATTTGCTTCTATGGGTGAACAGGTCTGCAAGTGAATATGTTTCCAAATTTTCCACAATTTAAGACAATATGACTCAAATGCAAATATGCAACAAAGGACAATTGTGAATGCAATTTTGAATGTAGATATGACCTAAATGAATGAAATTAATCTTAATGCAACCTATACTCTAATATGTGATGCAAAACTTTTGAATTTTTATGCTTTTATGATACAAAAATGAAACCCTAAATGAAAAATGCAAAACAATGTAAATAAAAAACCTAGATCTAGGGTGAATTACTTCAAATTTAAGAAGGTATATAATATCAACATTTCAGGTTCACCAAAATGAAACATAGAAAAAGAGTGATCCTAAGCCTAAATGCTTAGAACAATTTAGGATTCAAGACCTTTTCTTAGGGCTTCATTGAAATGGAAATCAACAAGGTGTATAGATTGACTTTCAACCATGAAGGTGAGCCAATCATACCTGAATCTCCATTGCAACACCCCTCCATTTTGGCTCTTTTGTTCGACAATGTTTTCTTTGTTATGTTGTTCTGTGTATGTTGTGACTTTGGAACTTGGTTACTTTTTTATCGTGAACTGTTAAGCGATGCGTATGTAATATTTTAATGTAATGGTGTTTTACTCTGATGTTATCTTTATGGCATGTTTTGGATTAATTTAGCAGATATTTGATTTAATGATGTTTTATGCTTGTGATCATATTATTGATGTTAGATGCGTCAGTTAGTGATATTGTATTGGTGAAGGGGACGGGATTGTACCACTCGCTTGCGAGCGCCCTACGATTATGAGATTTCCTCTTCACAGTGTGTTTGAACTTAGTTACTTTTGTTTGGCAGTGTTTTCTTTGTTATGTTGTTCTATGTATGTTGTGACTTTGGAACTTGGTTACTTTTTGATCGCGAACTGTTAAGCGATGCGTATGTAATATTTTAATGTGATGGTATTTTACTTTGATGTTATCTTTATGGCATGTTTTGGATTAATTTAGCAGATATTTGATTTAATGATGTTTTATGCTTGTGATCATATTATTGATGTTAGATGCATTAGTTAGTGATATTGTACTGGTGAAGGGGATGGGATTGTACCACTCGCTTGCGAGCGCCCTACGATTTTGAGATTTCCTCTTCACGGTGTGTTTTATCATATTATATATATATGCATGTTCAATGTACTCTTTGTTCGCAGGTTGACAGGTACATGACATCGACTCCACCTGGTTCACAGATTTGAGCGTGTCTAGTGACGAACGGTAATCAATTGGGAGATAGTAGCTAGGTTTTCCATGCCAAGTCATCACCCTAGTCATAGTGTGTCATCGGGTTGTTGTCAGGTTAGTTGTTTTAATTTGGTCCATTTCACCTGGAGTATTTATTTAATTTCAAATTATTAAGGGTATTAAATGGCTTGTGTAGTTAAATTGATGATTAAATATATCTCTTTGTAATGTTGAAAATGTAGTTATTTATTGATTAATTTAATTTAATTAATAAAATAATCTAATCTTGGATTAGATGTATTTTATTGACTAATTAAATTAATGAGGATAAATTAAATCAAATTAGTTGTTTGGCATAATGTGATATTTTGATTTAAAATAGAAAAATAGAAATATGCTTTAAATTTCACTTTTTGGAAATAAATTTGAAAAATAATTCTTTTATAAAATTTTGAATTCTTTTTGTAAAAAGAAATTTATTTTAAGTGCATGAAATTCCACTTGGAAATTAAATTGATTTTAATTTTTAAAAATGCAAATATCTCCAAATGTTCAATAAATTTAGTGGGTGGGATATTTTTAGGGGTTTGACTAAAATTTGGAGAAAACTCTATTTGAGCAATTTCCATTTCATATAATTTTTAATTTTCAATTTTGGTGGAGAGTTTTTGCTATGGCTTTGCTTGGATTTGAGAAGGAGATTGAAATTCTTGGGTGTGCTGGAAAAAGATTTGGAAGCAACATTTGAGTTCTTCAAGCTTTGGAGAAAAAAAAACCAGGTTCCCTCTTTGATTTTGTTTTTTCATTTTGAAATGAGTTTTAAATCTTGTCATACTATTGGAAATTTTCTAAATGTTGTTTGAATTTCAATGAAAAAAAACCCATGTCAATTTTCATTTCAAAACTTGAAAAACTCTGTTGAAATCATGGAAGAGAAAACTAAGAAAGATGAACACAAAAAAGAAATTCCCATTTCAAATTAGCAATTAGAACTTATGCTTTCAAATGGTTTGGCTGTGTATTTTGTTCTGTAGAAAATTTTTGTCCATATTGACTGTATTTTGAGAAAAAAAAATTATATATATATTTTGTGAATATATATATATATATATGTATATATACATGTATATTGTATTTGCATATACCCAGAAGGAAGTTCTATAGAAATTTTTATTTAAAAAAAAAATGTGTTTTCTTAAAATTCGTCAAAATTTCATAGGGGAGATTGGGTTTGTTTTAAAATTGAAAAAAAATTGTATTAATTATATATATACATATAGTAGTGTGGGGGGGAGGAGGGGCGAGTGCTACCCCACAGCTGCCCATAGGGGCGACTATGAAGGCAGCGTCGTTGCCTTCACAGACAACTGTGTTGCCTTCCCAGCATCCCTGTGGGAGGTTGCGTGCCTTTTTTGTTGGGTTCGTTTTTTTATATAATAAAAAATTTCATTTTTTTTAATTATTTATTAACATTAATTTATATTATATATATTTTATAATATATATATTATATATTATAATAATTAGATATTATAAATATATAATATGTATATATATATATTATATATATAATATATATATATATATTTTTTAATTTAACTAAATAATTTATTTTATTATTTAAAAAATGTATCATATATATATATATATATATATATATATATATTATTAATAAGGGATTAATTTGAATTAGTTGGATTATAAAATAATTTAAATATCTAAAATAGGAATGTTAAAATGATATTTTAGAGGCATATATTTAAATAATATTTAAATATTTAAAAATAAGAATTTTTTGTAAATAAGTATTTCATTATTATAGTTGAATTGATATTCACTTTTAATAAATGTTTTTTATTTAATTAATTTTATGTACTATGTCATTGCTTGGATTGGGTTTAGGAAACCCTAACATTAGATATTGAGTTGCCTGAAATGCTTTTTAAATGATGTTTTTGTTCCTTCTCAATGTTAGGCAAATAAGGTTATTTGTCTAGTAAGTCTTCTAGAGGAGTTTTCTAGGTTGGGATGATCTTTGTGGGGATTCGATTTGCAAATTGCCTTGGGAATGCATATAGAGGTATTATGTTGTTGTACCTGGTTTTCATGAACGGGGATGGTTTGTGCCTCCTTGGATTAGGAGTGGCTTATGTGGTTTGTGCCTCCTTTGGAAGGAGTGGATTGTGTATTTTGTTTCCTCAAGTGTTGGAGTGAGTTTCTTTTACTTGTTTCCTCCTTGGATTGGAGAGGTTGTCTTAGCTAGTTCACCCATTGAATTGTGGTTTTGTATAGTGTATGTGTTGTCGATAGGAGAGTGGCTCTTTGTGGGGGTTTGGCACACAAAGGGGCTCCAAGGTAACTCACTTAGGGTTTAAGTAAGTGATAACTTAAAAATAATGAATGAAAAAATCTCATACTAATTAAGATAATTAATACCTCTCTCATGACTCATTCGCTTTTAAGGTTTGAGATGAGACAAGAAGCACAGTTTGTATGAGGGTCTGACGGCTGGTAAGGTTGAGCTAGGGTAACCCAAGATGGGGGTCTGGTAGCCTAGGACAACTGAGCTTGGGTAACTCATAGCAAATGATGTGTGACACTCTCGCTATGTCAACCATAAGTCAGTTTTGTTGTTCTGCGTAGATGATCATTGTTCTCTGGAAGCATTGTAACCTTGTGTTAAGTGGTGTTGTACTTGTATCTTTTTCAGTTTAGTTATGTTTTAAACTGTGTCTAGTGGTAGATGGTCTTGTTTAGGAATTCCTGGTTACTATCTCCTAGCACGGGGGGTGAACCTTCGGGTATCACACGATTGGGTAGAATGTGCACCTTAATCTGTTGGGTTGTCTTCTTGTTCATGTGGACAAGATTTCCAGTTGGAGAGCTCATGTGTTCTAGTATCTTTTCATGCTTTATTCATTTCGGTTAATATTGTAATTTTATTACCCCTCATTGTTATCGAGGTGGAAGATATAATTTGTAACCTTGCTTTTTGGATTTATCTCATTCAGGGAATGAGTGTTGTAATCTTATTGTAAATTTATTGTTATCTGAAATCAAGTGGTATCTCTTATCCTTGGATGTATTTTATCATGTATGGGATGTATGTGTTCTCAATTCTTTAAGTAATTAAATGTTTCTGGTTTGGGTTTAAGTAACTTAGTCTTGTAACCTTAGGGGTTGTTGGCAATTGGTTAGTGAACTTGCATGTTAATTTTACTTAAAAA
Organism: Sequoia sempervirens; assembly: GCA_007258455.2. Classification (NCBI taxonomy): domain Eukaryota; kingdom Viridiplantae; phylum Streptophyta; class Pinopsida; order Cupressales; family Cupressaceae; genus Sequoia; species Sequoia sempervirens. Next base: position 23,867 of record VDFB02007985.1, on the reverse strand, counting down.
AAAAATTAGTTCGTTTGTGTAGTAAATTGCAACTTCCCCTAGGGTTGCGTGGCGGGGTGTTACATTCATCACTTTGGAAATTTGGAATGGATTGGAATTGATTTGCTACAATTAACATAATTAGACTATATGACATAATATGAAAATGCAATAATCTAACAATTAATAGATTAAAATAGTAACTTGAAGGCAAATCTAGGAAGTGTAAAAGAATGTGTACCTACCCAAAAAGTTGGTTTTGATCACTATAGGAGGATAGCATCACCCTAGGGTGCATGGGTCCTTGTATGCTTCTTCTACTCTACTTTTGGGGTCCTCTGATGACATATTTGAGCTTCTAGTTTCCGATTACAAAGTTGTTGGAACAATGTCAGATAATTTTGTAGGTAAGTTTCCATGATTTAACAAGATGTAGGGCTTCAAATGCAACAATAAATAATTTGTCTTGAAATTCCCTTCAATCATCTTCAAACCTAAAATTTGCACATTCACAAAGAGAAGAAATGTTGTTTCATTTAGGGGCTTGCCTCAATCAAACCCTATGTTAGTGTTTCCACCTCCATAATGGCAATTCCAATGATAAAATGATAATGGATAGGAAGGAATGATGAAATCACAAAGTGTTGTAACTCACCACCCTTTAATGGATTCTTTGAAGGACTAAAGTCATACACATTACGTCAAGGTCTTGGATCTTACTTGTTTGATTGCTTGAATTGCTTTGGAGACCTACAAAAGGGGTTATCCTTCACAAAACAATTATAATATGACAATATGAACTCACATACACTTTGACATGATGTTTGGATCCTGAATTACTAAAAAAAACCACTAAATTGTTGCTCTTGACTTGCTCTTGAATGCTCTTAATGTTACCTTTTTCTTGATCATTTCACAAGTAGTGCTAGATATATTTCAACTGATGAAATGACTAAGTATTTATATGATTTTATTCAATTTCTTGAAAATTAGATCCTAACAGCCGACCATTGACATATTAAGAATTGGGTCCCCACACAATAGGACTTAGACACCCTAGGCCATCCCAGTCCTAGCCCCATTTTCTAGGACATGAGGTGTCAAGGGCACAAAATTAAATGGATGCATTTGTTCAATGCTTGCAATTTGTTGAAAAATGGTAAAAATGGGCCTCATAATGCATAATTTAGAAAGCTAGGACTTAGTGAGATCCAATAAATTAAGGGGAGAAAAACATAGAGAAACTGTCAAGGGTGACAATTTATGACAGTACATAAGATTATCAACCATGTTCTTGGTGAGAATTCAAAGTTCTAATGAGACTTGGTATTCTTGTTGCTTCTTCTCTCTATTACCTCTTCCAATAGCAACCCTCATGACTATCAATTTACTCAATGGGAATATCCTCCTCTAGACTTGGTTAAAATTAGTATTAATGAAGCTTCAAAAGACAATCCTTGAAATGCTAGCATAAGAGGTATTTGTTGTGATTGTAATGGTAGAGTTTTTTGGTTTGTAGGTGGTCTTGATTTTGGTTTTAATAATTTTGTGAAGACAATGACCATTCACCAAGCTCTTTTACATGCTAAACAAAAATATTTTACTAATATTATTTTGGAATCTAACTCTAAAATCTTGATTTATCATTTTAAAAGAAAATCTTCCTCTCACTTCAAGCACTTGCAATTGAATGAATATAAAAAAAGCATCAACATCCTCATTCATGATTTCATCGTTGGGAGGTGGAACCATACTAGAAGGGAAGGAAATTAGGTTTCTTATTTTTTGCTATGTCAACTTCTAATTGGAATGACATTAAGATTGATACTAGAAATGACTAGGATTGCCCTATTTGTGATATGGGTAGATACTTTAGTGATTTTGTGAATGTCGATTGCAATGCCTCTTAGGATTTATGATTCTTGATGTTGTGTTATGTATTGTTGTGCAAATTCTTTTGGTATTCTTCCTATTTATTCCATGATGGTCAATTTTAGTATTACTATTCTTAAATAGTTTTCCTATTGGTCTAATTTTTTTAACATACAAGCAAATATTATTTTTAATGCTTAGAGTATGTATAATCTTCAGGGGAACAAATGTTTATGCCCCATCTATAGAGTTTGGAGGTTTCCTTCTTTCTCACTAAATGTCTATTTCTAGTCCATCTATATTTTCTTGATTGTGTGAAACTAATGAACCATAACCCTTTTTAAAACAGATAAACCTACTTTCTACTCAAATATTTTTTTTAAAAAATTAACAAAGTATTTTAAGTACTACATACTATATTATATCATGTATATTAAAAATAGTAACATGATTTCTTAAGCATTTTATTTTTAATGGAGAATGGCGACTCCTTCAACAGTTAGTGGATTATAACCACAAGCCTATGTTGTTATTTCCTTCCTATGTTGACATGTTAGCTAAGGAAATAACAACATACGGTAGCGAAGGAAAGAACATAGGATGGAATTTACCATTTTACGCTAAAGACATATATATAGCACATCAACTAGTGTCATTGCATTTTAGTATTAATTAAATACTAAACAATCAACCTGAAATCTTTCTGGACCAATTTTCAATGCTTATCTAACTAGTACAACATCCTCATCTTATTATCTCGTGCCTTTTCTGCACGTGAAACTCATTGACACTTACTGCAATGGAATATCTCCGAACAAACAAAAATGCCATAAATCTTGCATACTGTAATACAAGATTCACAATTCATTGGCTTTGAAACACTACAAATTCAAGATAGGGAAAAAAAAGATCAGAGGCTGAAGTGGAGATTGAATTCAATGAGACTAGCACACTGAATCTTTTAAATAGTAAGTAAATCAGACTGTCGCTCATTGACGAGTAGGTTTTTCTGAGCTGATTTCAGTTCGTGTAAAATCAGTTCAGTATAACACTGTATAGGGGTTTCGGCATTTTCAGAAATCTCATAGCTAAGCATTTTTAGTTTGTATTTTCTGCACTTGGAATCAAGAAAACAGCACTGAAAAGGTAATGGGTTTTATATTTTTGAGTATATTGTGCCTATTAAAGACGTTAGATTTCCACAGTCCATGCTGATATTGAATAATGCTTCTGAATTAGACTGTGTTTGAAAGTTTTGGTATCAAATCCAGAGGCATTATAGACACCAAAAATTTCAACCACAGTTTAATTCAGAACCATTATTCAATATATTATGCCCAGTCTTAAGCCCTGTGGTGAAAGCCCAGACTCTTGTTATAACTGGGTACTAATACTGATTTTCTATCATAAACTATCTGTCATGCGAGATTTTCTTTTCGGTTGAAAATTTCCTGTTAAAGTGGGTTTATATTGCTTTGCTATTGTAGTGTGTGATCCAATATTTTTTTTGTTAATTGTAGGCCTACCGATCACTGTGTTGGTAGGAATGAAATTTATCCTGCGGTGAAAGCCCAAACTTCTGTTATAACTGGGTACCAATACGGATTTTTCTATCATAGACTATCTGCCATGTTAGATTTGCTTCTTGGTGGAAAATTTCCAAGTTAAAGTGGGTTTATAGTGCTTTGCTGTTGTAGTGTGTGATCCAATCTGTTTTTCTTATTTGTAGGCCTACTGATCACTGTGTTGGTAGGAAGAAATCTGTTAATGTCTATTATCTCAGAATGTGCGGATGGGTTAGGAATTCAAAGTCAGATCATCTTTTACAAGTACATCCACCAATTGCCCTCCAACCAAGGTTAGGGTAGTAAAATCTTTTTAATACCACAATATATTATTGGAAAAAACAGGTATTTAGAAAAAAACAGTGACAAGAGTCACAATTTGTGATCCATATCACTCGTCCTGATGATTGAGCAGGAAAATGTGATCTAATAGTTGGATTCTATACCCAAAAAAGTTGTTACATTTTTTTAGAAACCTGTTTTTATAATATAGTATTTAATGTATTTGAATAATCTGTCTAGATAGGGTGATTGCCCCGATTGCCCTTAAGCTAACATACAGAGAACAAATAGAAATAGAACACCATTAGATTGAGAACCTATGCAAATAAGGTGGTAAAAACAAAACAAGTGTGAAGTGTATTTACAGTTACAGCAGTGTGACATGTGTTCAAGGTCTTCACTGTGCATAAACCCCTTGACAAATTGATTGAGTCAGTTTTTGTTCAATTAATGCTATTGAACCTTCTGAAAACTATTCCTTTGCTGAGACTGGAGCAGAGTCTGCTTAAAACTTATCTATGCAATTTCTCTGCCGAAGCTTATTTTATAATCAGAATCATCCTGTGAATGCGCATCAGACTGTTGTGCTGCCATAGCCAATTTAGCAGACTCTGGTGGTTCTATTACTGGATTGGGAACTGGGACCGTAGATGAGGTAGCCCATTAGCATTGATTTACAGTAAAAAAAGTGTACATTAAAGTGTCTGGGAAGAAAGCATTAAGTTTTACCTTTAACTCTAGGGGAATTGATTTCTAAGCCTTTAAGATATTTGGAGATGTGGTAACTGTTTTTGACGATTGGATGTGTAATCAAAGTTTAAGTTTTGTTTGTTTGTTTTGGGAAATAATTTGGGGCTTGGCCATGAGGGAAGGTCAAGCTGTATGAAGCATGCTGTGTCAAGAACTTTGATTCTGGATTTCTTTAAATCTTATATTTTGATTTCCTAAGCCTTCTGGACCAAATGATAGTCTATTCTGATGCCTGAATTTAAGACTCTACCGTGGATAAATTCCACAAATCTAAGCATTGTTTACCAGATGCCAGATGATCTGATACACATAACTGCAAGAGGAATCAATCCAACCTTGTGAAGCCTAAAAGTCACAACTCTAGGTATCCAGCAATAGGATTTGCAGTACCTTATTAGGCAGCTTCTTGATGTAAATCTTAGCATGAACCAAATCCTAAGCATTAGACCTTATTGCTTTATCCTTTGCAAGAATAGTGTCACCGGGAAATTACATTTAAATGCAGCTACAAGGAGATGTGAGCACACTCCGAACCCAATTTTCTTGGTGACTGTTTGCAAGGAATTGCTTTAGTGTGTTGATCCTGCATTCTCTTCATAGATTTCACTAGCCATGAGTGATCACTTTTTCTGTGCTGATCTTGTTCACTATTATATACTCAGTAAATGTGTTGGTATAAGGGTGCTACTGTAACTGTGTTTCTTTCCCTCAGCTTCATTTTATTACATGTTCCCTATCACTAACATTGTGATAGTGTTTCCATATTAAAAGGTAATAGAGAGAGTGTGAAGGCTTTTACCTTCTAGTCCACAGAAACTGTTTGAGAAGCACATTAAGTTTTGACGACTCATGCACCCTTGCCTCCTGCAATGGTTTTATTTTCAGCTAACAAGTAACAAAATTTCTCTCATTCAAGGTTGTGCTTTACATGCATGCTAGAGGCGTATTTCAAAACTAGCCCAGCACAAATTGGATGCACCATAAATGCTTCATCTTTCATTCTAGACAAAGCAGGTTTGCATGATGGCACCTTACAATGGTTCGAATAAGGGCACTAGCTCTGTTTCCACAAAATAATCATGGGGAATCAAAATCCAGAAAAGGATACTAATTTAGAAAGAAAAACTTGTATTGCTTTCATTAATAAAATAAAAACCCTTGTTTCAATTTGGTAATAATTGGTGTACATTATCTTCAGCAATGAGTAGCTGATAGTTGTTTTCTACTTTCTAGCATCAAACAGATCTGAGATAAGATTTATAGTGCATACTGGCAAAATCATGTGCATTCACTCTATTTTTCTTAGAAGCATCTTCAAATCCTCTATGAGTATCTTTGAGGACTGTGCTTATTAATTAGACATATCTTTTGTATTCATCCTTTCTGGATCTGGATTGCTTAGCATATAATGTCGATCTGTGTTATTTAATTTTCATCTTTTCTTTGAAAAGCAGCATAGTTTGTATTATGTACAGATCTCATCTATGATGCTTTTGCCTGCCAATCCACAAAAACTGTTTGAGAAACACGTTAAGTTTTGACAACTCATACACCCTTGCCTCCTGCAATGATTTTATTTTCAGCTAATAGGTAACTAAATTTCTCTCATTCAAGGTTGTGCTATGTGTGCGTACTTGAGGTGTGTTTCAAAACTAGCCCAACACAAATTGGATGCACTGCAAATGCTTTCTCTTTTATTCTAGACAAAGTGGGTCTGCATGATGGCACCTTACAATGATTCCAATTAGGGCATTAATTCTGTTTCTGCAAAGTAATTACAGGGCATCCAACTCCAGAAAGCAATGCTAATTTAGAAAGAAAACATTGTATTTCCCTCATTATCAATAAAATCGAAACCTTTGTTTCAATTTGGTATTGATTGAACATTATCTTCAGCAATGAGTAGCTAATAGTTGTTTTCTAGCACCAAGCAGATCTGAGATGAAGATTTCTAGTGCATAATGGCAAAATTGTGGACATTCACGCTATTTTTCTTAGTAGCATGTTCAGATCCTCTATAAGTATATTTTAGGACTCCGTTTATTAATTAGGCACATCTTTTGTCTTCATCCTTTTTGAATCTGGATTAGTTAGCATATAATGTCAATTTGTGTTATTTAACTCTCATCTATTTTATCTTTTTCTTTGAAAAGTAGCCTAGTTTGTATTATGTACAGACCTCATCTATGACCTATTTTTCCTTCATACTACAATTTCAGACAACCTAGGACTCCAGTGTAAGTCTAGCACTGGAGAGTTCTTTCTTATTTAAATCTCATATTGTTTTAAAGTATATTGGTTCTACCTCTATATGTGAACCCATCCTTCTGTTATTCTGTCATGACCTTTGTTTTTGTAAGACAGCAATGAAACATCTCTTCACGATCACTACTTTCAAGCACGGAACCTTTATAGTGACCACTGCATTTTACTTAAAATCTCATAGAGAAATGACCCAGGGCGAGCATTCCTTGAGGTAGAAAAGTAGTAGATTGCATTTCCCTTTATTATGAAAATTTCAGAAAATGGAGATTTGAGGGACCATTGAACAAATACTCAACAAAGAATCATCTGAATCATTTCTAGAAAAGCACCTTCTTCCACACCAAGAAGCTACTTTTACATTGTAGATGTCAACCAAGTTACTGCCAAGCTCCTGCTATTGTTCAGCACCATGGAACTCAGAAAAATTAGAATCCTCAACTAATGATTGAAAATTATCTTCAGCAATGAGTAGCTAATAGTTATTTTCTAGCATCAAGCAGATCTGAGATGAAGATTTCTAGTGCATAATGGCAAAATTGTGGGCATTCACACTATTTTTCTTAGTAGCATCTTCAGATTCTTTATAAGTATTTTAGGACTCTGTTTATTAATTTGGCACATCGTTTGTCTTCATTCTTTTTGAATCTGGATTAGTTAGCATATAATGTCAACCTGTGTTATTTATCTCTCATCTATTTTATCTGTCTTTGAAAAAGTAGCCTAGTTTGTATTATGTACAGACCTCATCTATGACCTATTTTTCCTTCATACTACAATTTCAGACAACCTAAGGTTCCAGTGTAAGTCTAGCACTGGAGAGTTCTTTCTTATTTAAATCTCATATTGTTTTAAAGTGTATTGGTGGAAAACCTCTATATGTGATCCCCATCCTTTGTTAATCTGTCATGACCTTTGTTTTTGTAAGACAGCCATGAAACATCTCTTCACAATCACTACTTTCAAGCACAAAAACTTTGTAGTGATCACTGCATTTTACTTAAAATCTCATAGAAAAATGACCCAGGGAGAGCATTCCTTGAGGTAGAAAAGTAGTAGATTGCGCTTCGTTTTATTATGAAAATTTCAGAAAATGGAGATTTGAGGGGCCATTGAACAAATACTCAACGAAGAATCATCTGAATTATTTCTAGAAAATCTTGCTTCTTCCACACCAAGAAGCTTTACATTGTAGATGTCAACCAAGTTACTGCCAAGCTCCTGCTATTCCTCAGCATCATGGAACTCAGAAAAATTAGAATCCTCAAAATTAAGCAGCTTACTATGATTATGCCTCAAGAATGTTCAGGTTACAACCCAACATTTAGAATAGATTATAAACTACTAACACCAAGCAGTGCAGTTAGATAAATTTTTGTCATGACCTATGGCTCACTAGCCAAGTTGCAGATAATTGCAGAGTTAATCATAGATCTTATAAATGCCAACCCAATTTTTTTTTCATTTTTAAATTATTAGTAAAGCATTTTAAAGAGAAAAACAGTATCAATGTGTTTGACTTAATAGGTATGTATTAGAAGTTCCTTGGGTCACTTGAATCAGAATTAATCTGAATTTCAAGGTTGAAAATGAACACTTGATTATGTCTTAGCTATTTTTCCAAATGATATGTTCATCTATTGACCAAGGGCAGTCTTAATCAAGAGAGCTTTCATTAGTGTACAGAATCACAATATCATGGCTTGACATGAATGCAGTCATAATTATAAGATACTGAACTGAATTATATAGAATCAAATATATCTCAATACATCTGCTGAGAGAGTTCCATCTGTTCTCTTTGTTTGATCCTCATTGCAATTCTGCAATAGTCGGGATGCTACATAACATATCTGGATTCTAAAAGGCTGCATAGCCTTCAACTCCAGAAACATCACTGCTATGGCATTACATTAAACGGTATGGTGGAAACAAAGCTACAAAGTAGACTTACAATAATATCTATAATAAGTTCTAGCGAATGCTCTAATTTCAGCTTAATTATCAATCTGAAATAGATTAAGATGATATTTACATAAGTACAGGGAAATCTGTCTTCAGATCATATTTGCATTATGAGCGATCATTCAATTTTGACCAACCATGAGTGAACTCCATTTCACAGCTGGGAATTGAGTGCATGCCTCAGATGAAACTTTAGCCATAGTATCCACACCAATACCTTTGTTACAGATATTTGCTAGAGAACGCATGTGTTTCATTCCATACTGAGAAAGTGGCCCACAGTGGGATTCATACGTGTGTACCTGTCAAAGACAAGCAATATTAGCAGCAACAATAGATTCTACAAAAGACTAGCATGAAAAGGATTTCTAATCTTAAATTTTATCTGATTGTCAATTTAAAACTTGGCATGAAGAAAGGATATTAGGTTAAAAAAAAATTCAATTCTAATTTCCTTTTTCTGCAATCTTTTTATAATGTAGAAGTGGAGAACTACATACAATTAATGCAAATGAAAAATATGAGAAATAAATATTACCAATGCTTTAAGGCAGTCCCAATCATCAACCAAAGGTTGCCCATGTGGTCGTACAGCACTCAAAACAGAAGAGCCCATTTCTGATCCAAACAAAAGCTTTCCAATAAGCTTTATGCTTGTATCCACGTGTGACCGATGTGCCATGGCTTCAGCAAGTTCTTTTTCAGCCTTCAATTTTTCTGGGGAATCAACCTTGGATTTCTGATACTGCAAGGGAGGAAAGTCCCAAATATGGATATAAATAAGCTGTAAGACTAAAATATCTTCCATGAATGTCCTTGATCAGAACAAAATAAACATAATGACGCCAAAAACATTTGCTAAAAGATGCTAGATGAATGTTTCAGAACAAGGAAAATGGTGACAGTTTTCTGCAATGCTTTTTGTACACTAAATCTAGTTTGACATGAACAAGTTTTACACAATTGTATAGGCCAGCAAAAAGACTCGCATTTTTATGTTTACCAACCTTTTGCCACAGGTGCAGAAGATCTGCATCACGCTGATTTATAAATGTAGGGTTTTTATCCTTAAGATATCGTGGCAAACTGTTCTCAAAGGTAGCATTAGCATTGGCAGGGTCAAAGCCCACATAGAAGGATAATGATTCCTCGCTGATGGGAATGTCACCATATTGCATCACATGGGAACCCATGTATGAACCATCGTTTAATGTTCTTTCTTTCACCTGTCACATGTTAAAATGCATAAATAATGATAACAATCATTCTGGAGTGAATATATATTCGCTGCTGCATAGAAAGAGATGAAATCATTCCAGAAAATATTTTTAAATCACTACTATTCAACATTAAATGTATACACTGCATAGAGCGGGCTATATAACTATTTTTTAGACTTGTACAGAGTATGGGATATGTGTGCAAATAAAAAAATGTTTCTCTGTATATGCGCATGCAGGCAAATATTAAATTGCTTATATGTTGAAGTGGCAAGGTGAGGATGTCAAGACTCAAGTTTATCTTGTTAAGCCTTCGTTTCTCATGGTTATGAGTCATGACATTTTGTGCTCTTACAGTAAGTGGGTGAAGTATCTCTGGAGGATATAGAGTGGGGATTGTGCGAGATCTTGGTAACCCCTGACCATTAAACCAAACCCAGATAGCCAGGAAGTGTGTTTATGGAAGAATTCATCATTACAATTGGCGCTATTGTAAAATGTAAATCACATATAAACAGCAGTAAAATCATTCTAAAAATTTAGGTGCCCCCAGGATTACCCAACTGTCTTAAGGTGTGCGAAATATACTTACCACGACATACTGCTGCTTTATGGTTTCCAATATAGTGTTGTGCTCTTCACTGCAAACATAAAATGTAAATCTCAATATGCAAGTTGTGAGTTAAGGGCTTTCATTGGACTTCTTATAAAAGTTTAAAAGAGTATAACAAACCTGTCTTCCATCCAAGCTACACTGTACAGGTCTCCAAGGCAGGTGTCGTATTCTGGAGGAGGAGGGGGGGTCGTTCCAGGACAGTATGTACCCCAACTGCTTTCTTCTGCATTAGATGCTGTTGTAACATATATATTCATTCCCTCTGGAAGTAAACCCTCAAATATGCTTCCACTTTCACATGCTTCTAGATAAAATACCTGCAGAATCAAATACCTTATGTTAAACCTAAAGAACTCGAAATGTTTTCAACATGAAAGGCAGTAGACTTCTATTTGGGTAAAATTGCCTTGAATAGGTAGGCATATATTAGTGTTAATAGAATTTTAATTCTATAGATATCAAAATCCGATGATAAATCTATGGGAGGGGTGTAAGTGCACAAATATAAATTGACAAAGCACTGGTCTTATGTACTCATGTCCAATATAAACACTATTATCTAACTTTACTCACCATTTCTTTGTAGGTGCCAGCAGCATATTTTTTCTTCAAGACATCAATAAGATCTACTGCATAAAGGAAGGAACCCCTTGGCATTCCTACAATCCATTTCACCAATTATATGAATAGGTGTCAAGAGCATGGAACTTTATGAAAGATCACTAGTACAAGAATTTAATGTGGAAACAAAATACTAGCAAAGCAGGTCACTTGCCATGACTAAAAGTATACAACTGTAGTGTTCATCGTTAAGATGTTAACCATGGACAAAATGTTAAAATCGTTTGTATGAATCAATTTTCTGACATAAAATAAATCAACATGGAAAATCCTCAAGATACAATCCGTTGAATTAAAATTGGGGCTCATGAAACTCATGGATCTACATATATCTGATCTTCTTGTTATCAAATTCTATTTAAATTTATACTTTGACATAATTCAACAGTAATAATTTAATTGATCATTGACTTATGTAGAATAATTAAGAAGACTTGTTTACCAAAAGTTGGATTTTCCTTTACACTAATAAGAGCAACAAACAAGGATATCTTCCTAGAGAGTAGGATGCAAAGACTTCCTATATAACCAAATCTAAAGTAAAACCAACTCAGATGAAACCGCTTGAAAAGACAATTTGGGGTTCCATAAAACCCATTTCTTCTGAAGCTAAGTGGCCTTTCTAAGCTGTCTGTGTAACCACACTCAAAGGAATCACAGAATATTTTACTGACATCAATCAAAAACATTTGGGGGTTCCATAAAACCCCTTTTTTCTGAAGTTCAATGGCCTTTCTAAGCTGTCTGTGTGACCAAACTCAAGGGAATTATGGAAAAATTTACTGACATCCATCAAAAACACTTGGGAGTCCCAAGTGGAAGAAGCCTGCTAAATATTAAAGTTCACAAACAAAGATTTCTATATACCCACCAAGCACTCCTGGTCCTCCATGATCAGTGTAGTAAATGAAGATATGGTCATTAGGACCACTGGCAACAACTTTTCCACTTCCACCTTTTACAGCATCCTTATCTCCAAGGATAACAGCATAAAAGTTATCTGTATTTACCTCACTTCCTGTGTAATCCTGCAAGAAATGAAAATATACAATTAGATTATGTGCAGTCCTGGAAGATCTGGTATGAAGTCACACATTGGACCCTAAAAGATTGGATTAATAAAGAAAAAATGTTGAAATTGAGTATACCTTAGGAACCCCTTCATATACATCTTCACCTTCAGGACGGTTGATGATAATCCCTGGTCTAGGATTTGCAGGATTATGTGCTATATCATCATACATAAACACTACAATATTTTCATCTTTCAGCCCCCCTTTTTTAAGAATTTGGTATGCATGGCAAACATCAGCCTGCAAAACCAATCATTCAACATTCAGCTTACATAAGCTAACATCCTCTTACAGTCTGTTCTCACATGTCCTAAAAGTCAATCAAAAAACACTACAATCATACTTCCTCATATATGTGGTCCATCCACATCTCCGTATGGGACTAGATCTATCATATATCATTTATCCACTATATATACCAAAAACACCAAGTATCCATTTAAGTACACTTTATTTCATAACAAGGAAAAAACATTAGCAATCAATTATATCCTCAGAGCAAGACAGAGATATGGAATCGAGATGACATATGATATATATTTCTTTGTTATCATCTATCCGTGTGCTTAGATCTTCCTAATCTAAACATTATTTGCAGTTTAACAATTAGATTTGTCTAACTATTTTAAGCTAGACCTGCAGGTTAATGTGAAATAGGAGTCGAGAATATGTAAGGTCGCATAGAAGTATCTGCATGCAACACTCTTAATAGATATATAAAACCAAACAAATTGACTGATAAATGCTTGTGATTAGTGCAAAAATATTATATAAGCTAACAGAGAAGTATCTTGACAAAACACCCACAAGCATAACCAGTGGAGATACTGATGTTAAACAAAGATAACTATGTCAGCTTGACAAACTCTTTTGACTACCCACAAGCATGTATCAGTAGAAGTAATATCTGTTATATTATATACTCTTTTGATTACCAGCAGGCATATATCAATAGTTATAAAATCTGTGCTGTTATATTATATATAAATACAATTGGGTATGGAGAGATGTACACAAAAATATCACCTGGTGTCTATAGTTTGAGTATCCTGCAGAGCCTGCAATGAGAACAGCCCATCTGGTCCCATCAGCTCCATCTTGCCTATCTGAAGGCAAGTGAATTTCGCTATGGAAATGGATTCTAGCTGCTTCTACAACGCTATTGAATTTCAGAAAGCAAAACAAGAGGAAGACAAGACAGAAGAACCTATTGACAGAAACCAAATCCATCTCAACTACCCTTCTAAGGCTCACCTACGATTCAATTTCTTTCCTATGAATTTTGGTCACCCATACCATCACATTTATAGAATTTCTCCACCCGAATTGTCACTGTATACACTAGATTGTGTATCTAACCTTCCAAGAAAAATTTAAAAATTGTAATTTTCACCTGCCAGTCAAAGCCGCATCTTTAAATGGGCAAACGGTGCCTTCCACTGCAAATTTTGTGGCAAAAATCAAGGTTGTAAATTTCTTCACTCAAGGTATTTTAGCAACTTTAATTTTTTGCTTTTTAAGGTAAAGAATCTTCGTGGTTTTTGTTCTTTGTTCGTTTGGCCCAGATACTTTGCGATTCCAACTGTCGTTCAAAAGTAAATAATGTTTCTAAAGATTCCAAATAAATGACTAGATATATGGCCCACTTTCTATGGTTGGCAATGGTACATGTGAATCTAAATGACTAGATATATGGCCCACTTTCTATGGTTGGCAATGGTACATGTGAATCTGTGGACAATTGGTTACATCGGACGGTGCTGTGCAATTCCAATTATTTTGGAAAATGTAATAACCGTGCGATCGGGCGGTGATACGCCTTACCGTCTGAGAAAAATGAATCTAGTTTCTGGACCCCACCATTAATTAAAATGCAAAGCTTCAGAAATTGTGGGGTTTGCTTTCCCTCCAAGTTTAACTTATTCAACATTGTTTGGTAATGATTAAAGCTCAGATTATACTCTACCAAAGACTACAGTGGGACTCCATAATTTCAAGAATAAAGAATCTAAATCACTTTAATTTATTTTCATAATTGATGATGGCATGTCAATGGAATCTCTTTGTTTGGTGACCGATTTGAGGTGCCAGCTGGATACTCTTTCGTAAAGAAGTGGAACATTTTGGGATTTGTTACCGCAATCGATGGGGAATGTTAGTACACTAATTGTTTCAGTAGGATCTGATTTTGTGCAGGGATTAGGTAAATGATTGGTTGGGATATCCATACCAAATGAATTATAGAGGATAGATATGTGTATTTTTTAATTTTTTTGTAGTGATTTGTGGATTTGATTTTGCAGTGATTTTTGGATTTGATTGTGTGAGAAAGTTTGCATTCAATCACAGTGTGTCATCTATTATGAGGATGAAAGCAAAGAGTTTAAGGAGAAAATTAATATTTTTATGTTAAGTTTGGTTTATGATTTGATATTTTTTTCTAATTACTTCATTTTTATTTGTATCTATTTTTATATATTCAATTTAATATCATTTTTATTTGTGTTAAATTTAATATATTTGTCATTTTATCAATTTATATTAGCATGCATTTTTCTATATTTGATCGTTGCCTTAAATTAATTATCTTTTCTATCTAGGACAGATTTGAGAGGTACAATATTGACCTAGGTCAATTTTAAGGAGCACAAAATTGAACCTCTGATTTAAATGTTCAAATTCCAATTCCAATTTTCTCACCCCTTGTCACTAGCCATTGTGAGTTGACTTTGACACATTTTTTGTGAATTCTGATGTCTTGTTCTTTAAAGACATTCAATGTGCAATAAATTCATAATGTACATTATAAGACATTTTGTTTTCAAAGGAACGAAATAATCATTATCCACATCATAATTATATAGTCATTTGCATGTGGGCACATGTTTTCTTCAAATATTCACTTAGTGTTATAAAGTTGGTATGTACAAGTGATTGACATAGGAGAACTTGACCTTAGTAATCCAACAACCTCCCATAAGGTGTTTGTAAATACCACTTTGATAAATTCCACACAAAAAGTGAAAGTGAAGAAACATTTCTACAACTTTTTGTCAAATCATTCATGAGGATCATAGTTGATTTTTGGATATTAAATCATTTGTGTAGGGCATAGCTTATTCTTATATCAAATCATTCCCACAACACTCAAGGTTAATCTAGAGGAACTCAAATTCAACCTATAAAAATATTTTAGTTTGTATAAAGCTTGAGACATTCATTAGATTGTGAGCATTGATTCTTTTGTACCTTGGTGAATGGATTTTGTGTAGAATCAACATTAATTCTTCTTTGTTCTCAAAGCTAAGTACACTTTTTTGTTACATTCAACTTCTAGGAATCACATTCAATTTGTCAACCCAACTATTATTAATATAAGTTAATTATGCTTCAATTGTGTTGCATTAGATTAATTAGCCTTGATTATTTATATAAAGCCATTCATTTCTTTACAATATTGGTCTTAACAACAACAATGAGATCATTTAAGTTTGCTCATGTAAAAGAAATTTGTTCGGCTATTTATTTCATCCACAAGCTTGGTATTTCAATCTCATGATGTCCATGGATTTGTTCAAGGTATGTCTTCAATACATATTGTAAAAACTTAGATTTTTCAAAATAAAAAAAAAATCATTTTCATATTTTTAAGATAATTCAATCAAATAATCATTTATTAATACATACCCTACGAATAAGACTTGAGACTAGTCAAAGATATTGTAGTCAATGTTTAGAATTTAAATGAATAAAACAATTATACTTAGCTAAAATTTTGATGCGTAAAAGTTGTAATAGATTTCAAAAATTGATTCATACAAGTACAAAATAATTAGTGAATCTTATATAAATGCTTAGGAATCAATAAAGTCTTTGTATGTCACAAGTCACTTCCATAATTGTAGGGTCAGTTGTGTGCATATAAATTTGACCCACACAAGTGTGGATTTGACCTAGATACATGAATTCAATCTTTATGAATCTCTAAATGTTTACCATTAGCTTATCTTGAGAACTTGAATCTATGTCTACATAAAAAATTGGTTGTGTGGTTAGGAGTTTGTTGGTTACCATAAATATGTTTCCCTTTAGTCAAATTGTTAAGGATACCAAGTCAACAACTTTTGAAAATGATAAAAAAAACAAGCAAGAGATTCCCTATATGTTGATGTAAGTAGATAATGTAATAATGATTTTTTTATTTAATTCTTGAATGATTATATAGATATGAGGTAATCTCATGAATTCTAAGTATTAGATCTTAGTGTGTAAAAATGAACTAGAGTTTGAAATGGATGGAAAGGGGAGGGGGGTTTAAAGAACCCTAATTCCCCTTTATGTAAGGTGATTTATGGTTTAAAGTCCCTCTTCTCCAAACATTTCATTAAGAATGCAAACCAACAAGACCAAGAGATTGACTTTCAACCTCAAAGGTGAGTCAATCGGGCTTAGGTTGGTGATTCTTTAATGACAGAAAATGATTAGGAATGATTTAAAGTAATGAACTATATGACCTAAGATGTGAATTGCAGATTCTTGAATGTTCAGAAATTGAAACAACAATGTGTAGGTAGATTTGAGAAGGGTATGATAGCATGTACCTGTCACCAAAAGATGTTTTTGAGTAGTGCAGGAGGACTAGTTCACCCATGGGCGAATGGGTCCTTGATAGGGCTTCTAAAAACACTTTTCAGTCCTTTGATGTTGGATCTAAAATGCTAATTTCTAGTTGCAAACTTGTCAGAATGTCGGAAATAAATTTTGCAACTTAGTTTTCATGTCTTGGCAAGAATGATGACACCAAATGTAACAATGCGAAATTTCTCTTCAAGATCTTTTCAATTCTTCTTCAACCTATAATCTGCACATACACAAAGAGGGAAAAATGTTTTGTTTGTTTATATGGGGGTTTGCCTTGGTCAAACCCAATTTGGTAATTAAACCTTGATAAAAGATAATAAAAGGAAGGAAATGATGAATGAACACTTGTTGCAACTCACCACCCTTCAATCGCTTCCTTGAAGGACTGAAGTCATACACATCTCTTCAAAGGAATCAAATCTTGCTTACTTGATTTGCTTGAGTGTTTGGATGCTTGAGGATCAACAATGCATGTTAGCCTTCACAAGATAACATGAACACACATAAATTTGAATATGATGTTAAGATCTTGATTGCTGCTACAAATGACCGATAATGTTGCTCTTGACAATAATATTTTCTCTGGAATTTGTCCTTCTTGCTAAATCAAATTGCTTATTAGGTGTTCTTAGATTTTAGATGATAAAAAGACTAGGTATTTATAGGTGTTTATCTAATTTCTCGAAAATTAGATTCCAAAATCCGACTTTACAATTTGAATTCGGATCATTAAAAGACTACCAAAAACATATTTTAAAATGGGTCCTAGCATCCTGGCCTAAATTTTGAGGACACTCATAATCCATGGTAATTAAAATATTAAATGTATTTATTTAATGTTGGTTCTCCTTTCGGAAAATGGTAAAAATAAGGCTTTGGAATGCATAATTTGGTGCATTAGAAGCTTTAATTAAGTCTAATAAATTAAAGGACCCAAACATAGTGTGAAATTGTAAAGTTATACAATTTCCTACACTATAGAGTTAATCCTTAAATACAAGTCCAAAAGGTTCAAGTATAATATTGTGTGCATCAAGTTCACACAATGATTAATTAAAAGTGTTAGGTTGACTCTAAATGTGCATAGTCCTATGTTCAAAATAAAATTTGATATCTTAACATAGTTAGATGTTTGGATTTAATAGATTAATCATTACTTGTCAATCCAAATATTTATTGATGTTGAGGAGAATTCATTCGAGTGTCAAATTGGTGGCAAGCACTTAGTGCACAACATGGCAAAGACAACCAACCAATTCTAGCCTATGAAGACTTTACCAATGCTCCACATGAGGAATTTTAGTCCCTCAAACATTTGGAGGATGAAAAAGTGAAGTTCCAAAATGAAAGAGCCAATCTATGAAATAATATACCATTGAGTACCACAACTTCTTCACACACTTGCATGGGCATTTTCTTAACAAAATCATGTTTTGAAATGCACTAGTAGATTGTCATCTTTCATTTGTGGTAAAATGGAGTTTTTAACCTCATGTTATCTTGGGACAAGTAATAATGTGTCTAAGATTGAAGCCAAGGTGAAGCTTAAGCAAAAAAACATAAGAACAAATCTACATTGGAAACTAGCTACAAGCCTTTTGCAAAAGAAAACAATGTTTTATGCAAAATCAACTGTGATACTCAAAAATATCCATACAAAGCCCTAATTCATATCCACCAAATTCTCTAAACAAAAATAGTGGTAATAAGACACAACAAGGTTGTGTATGGTGTCATCATCATCACAACAACTCACAATTACACTAAAACTTGCACACAATAGTCCCTATTCTTGTAAGCCCCATCAACTTTTCACTCAAATGAAGATACTAATCAAGAGGTAGAGTGCCTCAACACCAATATTTTGACCACTAATACTTTGGAGGAATGTTCTCCTCTTCCACTTGGTGTTATATCAATGAATATTCTATCCACTTACTCATTGACAATAGAAACCAAAAGAACATAATCGTGCATGGGGTAATTTAAATGCTTAGGTCTCTCAGCCACTGCACATCGAAGCCCCTACTCCTTAGGATGGTTGCAACACAATGAAGGCATTCGAGTAACTAGATAATATACTTCCAAATATGTAGTTGAACCCATGCAAGACACTATCATTTGTGATTTCAAGTACATTTAGAATGATGTGATATACTACTTAGAAGACCATATGTGTATGATTGAGATGGTGTTTACCATTCTTAACCACAACAATGGATGGTCCATGTTAACAAATGATATTTACAATTCCATGAGTCTAAACTACCAACCAAACTAGCTTTGGTATCTATTAAATAGTAACATAAGATCATTACCCATAGGTAGAAAACCATGCTTATCATAGTCCACCCAAAGACATGTACATGAGAAAAATTACAAGCACTAACAATATGCACTCACATATCCAATTTATTGTAGAAAAAAAATCTCAACAAGGTACTATAGTGGTATGAAGATGCTTTTGTAAAATATGAAGGTTTTCTAACATACTACATAGGAAAACATTGATTCAATTTGGTTCTTAGATGTCCTATCCCAAATAGCTCACTATATCATAGGTCTACTAAGGGTAACAAGAAGGTTTTGCGTGAAACTGAAGAGTTACTTGATCAATGCAATATTCAACCTAGGTCTTTTCCATGTGGTATCCTAATTATTCTTACACCTAAGAAGGATGGTTCATGTTGCCTATGTATTATTTATCACATTCTCAAAAAGATTATAGTGAAAAATAGATATCATTTTATCGCACATCAATGAGTTGCTTCACCAACTTTGAGGTGTGGAATACTTCACCAAAATTTTCCTCAAATAATGATATCATCAAGTTCTTGTTCATATTAAAAACATTTGGAATATTTCTTTCAATACTTATGAAGAGCTATACAAATAAACGGTTATGCATTTTGGCTTAACCAATGCTCTAGTGATAGTCATGTGCCTAGTGAACAAAATATTATGACCCTTCACTAAATCCTTCAACATCATCTATGTGGATGACATTATCATCTACAAAAATACTTATGAATACCATGTGGATCTAGTCTCTCACATACTAGATATATTGTCCTAAAAATGTTGCAATTCCATCATAACAAATGTAGTTTTGGTGCTACATAAATCAATTACTTAGGCTACATAATCTACCTATATGGTATACATGTAAACCATAAAAATATCAAATAAATCCAAGAATACCCAAATACCACAAAGTATTACTATATTCCATAACTTTATCAGACTTTCCAACTTCTACTATACTTGCTTGTACTTGGTTTCTCACATATCACCTACTCACTCAACCAAAGAATGCATGTCAAGATATCATTCTCATGGACACTTGCACAACACACTTTTGAGGGGCTCAATTTGCATCTCTACATAATTCTTGTTCTCACAATGTTGTACATTATACACTTGATCAAATTCTAGATAAACACATATAACTATGTACTTAATGTTGTACTCATGTAGCGTAAATATATAATCATATATCATTTAGAGACTTATGGCAACATGATTTGATGCTACTCCAACTAAAACTAGAGTTGTATGCAATTATACAAGACATCAATCAATGACACGAATAATTATAGGAAAGGAGACAATTATCCATTCTAATCATAAGTTTCTCTAGTTTTAGCACACTCAAAGCAAACTATAAATGTGCACATGAAATGGGTTACATAATTTTTAAAAAATCATCTAGTTATCAAGCATAAGAATGAGAAGTACAATAAGGTACATGACCGCCTTAACTAAAAATCTATTCAAGTACTCATCATGATGCTCAACTTGCTTGGTCACTTCCTTATTGGGAGTCACTCTACCCAACAAATATTTTTTTTTCTAAAATCTACATTGAGCTTTTGCAAGGTTAATATTTTGACAAGTTCTACCTATCCAACATGCTTCACTTGAATTTTATACATCTCTATGTTTCAAATGGCATGCTCTGCCAAAGATTCATTTCAAAAGCACATCACACCAAAATAGTTGGACACTTTGACATTACCAAGAAACTAGAAATACTTAAACAACACTTCTATTGGCCTCACATGCACACAAACATTTAATTCCATATAAATTTTATATTCCTTGTAGCATTACAAAGCCTATGAATAAGAATCTTGGACTATACACCCCTTATCATTTTCAACATGGCCATAGGAACCCATCAATATAGATTTATTGAGCAAGCAACCCATAATGAAGCATTAAAATAAATTATTATTCATCATGGTTCATAGATTATCCAAGGTGGTTATTTTGATTGCATGTAATAAAATCTTCATGGTATCTAATAACATTCATCTTTTATTCACCCACATTTGGGCCCACTTTAGCTTACCAAAATCCATTATCTATGACTATGACCTACAATTTGTCAATCATTTTTGGCAAACTTTGTGGACCAACTTAAATACACAATCAAATCACTTTACATCCTTATATCTACATGTATATTTCCAAATAGATATGTTCAATGACACTCTCATACACATTCCATGCATTTAGAATAGTGCACGTTTATGCACTTGGGATGAAAACACCCTCTAAATCCAACATGCCTATAATAGATTTCTTCATAGTTCTAAATTGGGCATAGTCATTTTTACACATGTCTTGAGTTCCAATGTGTAGTGTCCTTCAATATGTATTACCACACACCTTCCACATTCAACACATGTACACAAGAATGCGAAGTTGATAATGCACAAAAAATTCTATAGAAAATCCAAGATGTGCATTGACAAGTTCAATAGATACTAATGCACCAATAATAAAAATGTAAAGATCACCATGATACTCACTGCAAACCTTACATATTTTAGGTACATGACAAAATATAGTTGTGTCTTTAGAAGAAATGCTTCAAGGGGCCACATTGGAAGATGAAAATATTTGCATTGTGTTCCTTACACCATTTTTAACACAACTGGTGAGAAACTATTTGTTCTCAACCATCCACAATTCTTGGGTTTGCACTTGGTATTCAACATGGAGCCCCTTAATTTGTGCTTTCCCACTCTATTAGAGTTTTTGCATGTCCAAAATTCCATAGAACCAAGGCTAGCACAATCATCAATGCTGCTACCACTTGTACTCACCAGGGGACCCATCAATTTTTTGAAGTAGTCAAGACTTTTTAATATGAAAATCAGCCTAAGTGGTACACTATGTAGCAATTGTGTGCATAGTTTCCCCATCTCATTTTCAACACAATAGGGACCATCACTCTTGAAGGGGGGAAATTATTCAAGTGCATCTTCACATGTTCTCTTCAACAACTTCATCCATGTACTTAGCTTTACTCAATATGTACAACATAGTACTCATGCATCCTCATGCATTCATACATAATTCTCATGTGCCACCACACAACACTACTCATATGAATTTTGCAACCTGGACATGGTTGCATATGTCAATGTTTAATTAGACCAAATGTGTGTAAAACATGGAGTATCCAAATATCACATGTTATGAATCCATATGTGTTATGATATTTCTTTGAAATAAATTTGTAAAATCATAAATATAGAAAACCACTTCGAGGGGGTGACCTTCAATAATCAAATAATATATGAATTCAATATTTGATGATATGATGAAATGGGAGAGATTTTTCTTCCTTATTTATAAGGATAATTATGTAGAGACACACCCCTTCATTCTAGTTAAGAGGGGATATAACTAAGACTAATGTTAAGGTTAAGCATGCCACGCATTCTTATCCTTATTATAGTTAAGAATATATAATATATAAATAGTAATCTATGATATTAGTATCATAACATTCCAATCCCCTTTAGAAAAGTATTGCCCCCGACACTTAGCAAATTTAGAATCTTTTGTATCAATTTTTTATAATTTCATGTTGTATCTTCAAATAAAAATTTCTTCCACTGGAGTAGCAATTCAAAGATGGTTCTATTCTACAAATTTTTCACTCGTTTCTCAATTATTTCTTTAGGTTCTAAAATAAACTTGCATTCTTCATCCAACTCATGTAATTCTAATTGTATTGGAATATTGTATTTATGAGGCTCTTTATGAATGATCTTATTGAGCTCCGTGTAGTGTGGGCACATTTTTTTTGGCTCATCCTTCTTGCTAAGCATAATCATTAGGAATAAATAGATACTTCTAGTGGGTTGAATAATGCTTCTTGGTATTGATCCAATGAGATTAGCATGATCTTTTATTGGGTGTAGACCCTTGGTTTCTTGAAAATCCTCTTTATGGGATTGAATGAATTCTTGAATTATTAATTGATTTTGAGTTTTTATATCTTGTGATTCTACAAAATGTAGTTATGTCCTTATGCTATAAGGAGCTTTTTTGAAAAAAAAATCCATCTTATGGGAGCTAATAATTTCTCTTGGTGGTGATTGTATCTCCAAAATTTTAAATTTGTTCCCATATGTACTAAAAACCATGGTTAATTCTTGAAAAATAAAAAGACACTGGTTCCAATAGTTTAAGCCATTGTACTCCTAAAACTACATTTGGTTCTCCAATTGGAATAAAAAATATTTCTAATCCAAATTATAATCACTCATTGAAAGTTTTATATGATGGTATTTACCACCACAAGAGAGTTTTTCTTCATCAACTATCAAGACTTGGAAGTTAGAGACTAGATACACAAAAAAATTGAGCCCATTAGCCAATCTTCTATCAATAAAGTTGTTTAGTTACCTATATTGACCAACATTGTCACTTTTCTCTTTTTTATATAACCAAAAACTTGAAGTGTTTGTGTTGTGCTTGTTCCATTCAATTCAAGGAAATATTGGAAATTTATTTTTCCTTTAATTTTCACGTGTAAGTTTCATAGTGGATTGTTCTATAATGATGACTTTTTTTCTTAAACTCGTTCTTAATAATCATTAGTCTCTTCTCATTATTGCTATGTTTATGACCCCTAAACAATTTTCTATTATAATGCCAACATAAACCTTTTTTCTCTTTTATCTACCTCTTGTTGAGGAGATAAATTAGATATTTGTCT
>VDFB02007984.1:47355-97194 GCA_007258455.2 Sequoia sempervirens | reverse complement strand
TCTTACAACTTCCCTGAAGAAAAGATGGGCTATGTAACTTGCATCATGTGTAGTCTTGCATGGAATAAAATGACTCATCTTACTAAATCTATCTACCACAACATAAATACTGTCAAAACCAGTCTTGGTATTAGGAAGACCTACCACAAAATCCATGCTCACACACTCCCATGGTCTGTTTGGAATAGGTAAAGGCTGATACAAACCAGCATTGCTAGCTCCCCCTTTGGCTTTCATGCATACAATGCACTGTTCCACATATTTTCTGACATCTCTTGCTAACTTAGGCCAGTAATAGAATCTTTGAACTAGCTCTAAAGTTTTATTAATACCAAAATGCCCACTAAGACTTCCATTATGTTTTTCTTGAATCAAATTTTCTCTCATTGATCCTCTTGGAACACATAACTGATTACCCTTAAATAACAGTCCATTTTCTAGTGTATACTCAGAAAACTGACTATGAAAATGATTCTCAAAATTAGAACATACCTTGTAGGCTTCTGAAAAGTCTTCATCCTCACCATAGAGATCTTTAAAACTCTCCAATCCAATTCTTTTCAGCTGTATCTCTTGGACTGTCAGCAACCTTCTATTTAATGCATCTGCAACCTTATTCATTTGTCCCTTTTTGTGCTTGATGGTAAAAGTGAAAGCTTGGATGTATTCCATCCATTTCAAATGTCTATTACTCAGCTTCTCTTGGGTGTTGATGTAACTAAGTGCCTGGTTATCGGTAAAAACCACAAACTCTTTGGGTAACAAATAATGCCTCCACTTCCTAAGGGACTGCACTAAAGCATATAATTCTAGATCATAGGTAGAGTAATTTTTCTTGGCTTCATTGAGCTTTTCACTAAAGAAGGCTACAGGCCTACCTTCTTGACTAAGTACTCCTCCTACAGCTACTCCACTTGCATCACACTCAACTATGAACAACTTGTCAAAACTAGGCAACAATAGAATAGGTTGGGTTGCCACCTCTTGTTTCAGTTTTTCAAAACCTTTATCAGCCTCTTGAGTCCATTTAAACTTTATTTTTAAACCACCTTTAATAGTGTCTAGCACTGGTGCACTTATACCATTGAAATTCCTTATGAATTTTCTATAAAACTGAGCTAAACCATGAAAACTCCTTACCTCTATTGCTGTGGTTGGTGTGGGCCAGTTTAGGATGGCTTCCACCTTGCTTGGATCCATCTTCAACGTTCCTTGGGATACTACAAAGCCTAGATACACAAGCTCTTGTTTGAAGAACTCACACTTCTCAAGATTAATGGCCAATTGTTCTTCTTGCAGCCTTTTAAGTACCATCTCCACATGCTTCAAATGTTCTTCTGCTGTCTTACTGAAAATCAGTATGTCATCAAGATAGACTACTACAAAGATCCCTGTAAAATCCTTAAGCACCTCATTCATTAGTCTCATGAACGTGTTAGGGGCACTTTGAGAGGCCAAATGGCATCACTTTCCCACTCATGCCTATCATTTGTCTTAAAAGCTGTCTTCCATTCATCCCCCTCCTTAATTCTGATTTGATGATACCCGCTCTTAAGATCCAGCTTGGTGAAGAATTTTGCACCTCCAAGACAATCCATCAAGTCTTCAATTCTAGGAATAGGAAACCTATACCTAATTGTGATTCTATTAATTGCTCTAGAATCAGTGCATAATCTCCACTTACCTCCTTTTTTTGTTGCCAAAACAACTGGGACTGCACATGGGCTGATGCTCTTTTGAATCAGACCTTGATTCAACAATTCTTCCACTTGCCTAGCCACCTCTTGGTTCTACTCAGGTGTAAGCTTGTATGCTGCTTTGTTAGGCAATGAGGCTCTAGGTATAAAGTCAATTTGATGAATTATTGCTCTCTTGGGTGGTAAATTTGATGGTATTCCATCACTGACTATGCTCTTGTATTTGTCAAGCAAGTTTTGGACTGCTGCTAGTAACACTGTCCTTTCAGCCTTTTCTTCCTCTTTGGACTGCATCATAACCACATATCCTTCATTCCCTTGGTGTAGGTCCTTAAGGAACTCCTTGCCACTACTCAACATAATGTTGGGTACCTTTGACTATCCTTCATCTTCCTCAATCAATGACTGCAGTTTGAAGGTTCTTCCATCCTTCTTGAATGAAATGGTGTTCTCTTTCCCATCATAAACAACACTTATGTCATATTGCCAAGGTCTGCCCAGTAGTAGATGACATGCATCCATGGGTAATACATCACAAACCAGCTTGTCTTTATAGCCTCCAATTGAAAATTCTACTGTGACCTGCTCATTCACCAAAACACTCTGCCCTTTATTCAGCCATGTGACCTTGTAGGGGTTATTATGGGGTACTTTCTCCAATTTTAGCTTTGTTACTGCCTCCTCAGAGATGATATTATTTGTAGAACTAGAATCTACAATGACCTTGCATACCTTTCCCAATATCTTGCACCTTGCTCTAAACAAAGCTCTCCTTTGCTTGGGTTCTTCCTTGACTGGTTGTCTGATCAGCACTCTATTAAACATCAGATTTTCACCTACTTCCGATTCGGTCGGACTGATTCAGGATTTGACTATGGTGTCCTTCGTGCATAAGCTTTACTCTTTTTTATCATTTCTAGATGCAGTTTCTCCCGCATCAATGTTTGATGACCTAGCCGGACAGGATACATTTCCCCATGGTGGCAAAGTAAGAGTTACTCCTATTCCTCCTGCTTTGAGCCTCCTTGGTAACTTCCTCCTCGCGAATCCTCCTTTGAAGATAAGCTCACCCATGCTCAGCATAAGTTTTGATTCTCCTGAATCTCGATCATTACCTCTACCTTGGTAAACTACTCATACTGGTCTCTTTGATCTCTACCTCTCGCTTCCTCGCTTCTTAGAAGATCGGGATTACAAGCCTCTTGTTCCTCCTTTCAATCTTTATAGCCAACTGATAACATTGGTGTATTGTTTTAGGACTCAAAAGAGCCATCTCTTCTTGGATGTTCCACTTCAATCCATTAAGGTATCTAGCCACCTTTAGGCTCTCATCCTCTCTCATGTTAGATCTTAAACAAAGCTTCTGAAACTCTTCAAGATAGGTGTTGACATCTTCGTCTTTCCGCTGGCTTTAGACTTCTCGGCTCTCTTCTTGTGCAAATTGGACCCTATAGTCATCCTGCATGTAGGTTTTATCTTTAGCAAACTTATTCCTTTCTGCTGAAATGGGTTTACCTTCTTTTTCCCTTTCAGTCTGAACAAACTTCCACCATGTCAAAGCTGATCCTCTCAACCTTGATTTAGCTACCTTCACCTTCTGTGCTTCAGTTACTCCATCACACTCAAGGTGATTCTCCATGCCTTCTATCCAATCCATGACCAAATCAGGATCCATCTTTCCACTAAACAGTGGTATACCCTCAAGTCCTTTTCCACTCAATGCTTTCAATGCCTTCAAGAAAGGCTCCTCCTCCAAAACGGGGTCAGGTTCAGGGACTTTGTCCTCCTCTACAACCTCTTCTTCTTTTGGCACTTTTCCTTCCAATTTCACCTTGTTCAATGCTGCTTCAAGCTGCTCTATTCTTTCCTTTAGGGATTTTTTATCATCTTCTTGCTCTTCAACCATCTTGGCTAACTGTACATTTGTCACCATCTTGGGCAGTTCACTTGACTCAAATTCCTCTGACATATAAGCTACTTCTTTCCCAAATCTTTCACTTGCTCTGATACCAATCTGATAGGGAGGCTACAGGAAGCAATCACAGATTCCTGGAAGCTGTAGGAATCAGTTACATTGTTTTCAGATGCTGCAGGAAACAGTCACAGTTTCCTATGCTAGGCCTTGACATAGACCTCCTTGGTGAAATTTCTATTCCACCCTAACCTATAGGAACTCTATCTTTTCTAAGTTCCCCTGGTTCTCCTGCCAACCTCACTATCTTGTCAAGTTTTCAACTACCAAGCCAAATCTTGGTGCTATGACTCCTTTCCTTCTTAGCCTTTTATCCATCCAAAAGACTAATCCTCCCTCAATACATGAATGAATCTTGCAGGGGTGAGGGAATGTTTTCCAAAACTCCAAAACAACCTCCTAGGGTTTCTGGAACTTCACTTAGACTCCATCTTACCAACACTTGCATGAAGCCTATTCCAAAGGTTTTGCTCTTGAGCCACTATTTGGTCTTTGAACAGGGGTAAATTGCTTTTCCCTCTTAAACCCACCAAAGAAACGTGGTTCTTGGCTTAGGAAATTTGTTTCCCTTGTCTACAGCTTCAAGATTTCTAGGGTCTTGGTTCTATCCAAGCCGTTCTTTGCCCTCATGCAAACACTACCCAGAAAACTAGGGTTTCTAATTGTCCAGAACCAGTTTTAGGACTGGTGAAAATTTCTCCTCCTAAACGGATTGCTGGGCTCTCCTCCTTGGTACCAAACGTGGCCAAGACCTTCCCCTAAATTCTCCAAAAATAATTTTTTGAAAATCTTTTCTCCCCTGCAAGTTATCAACGCTGTTCTGCAGCCTTTCCTAGTCGGGCTCTTCACTGGCTCGCCTAGGGCAAGACTTTTCTCATAACTCCTGCAACCAAAGAAAACCTAGCACCTACCACTAAAATATGTATAGATATGGAGCCTGACCACGTTCCCAACAATTCCATA
This sequence comes from Sequoia sempervirens, assembly GCA_007258455.2. Taxonomy (NCBI): domain Eukaryota; kingdom Viridiplantae; phylum Streptophyta; class Pinopsida; order Cupressales; family Cupressaceae; genus Sequoia; species Sequoia sempervirens. Next base: position 92,562 of record VDFB02007984.1, on the reverse strand, counting down.
CTTCCAGGTACAGAGGGAATGCAGCCTAGAACTCCATTTTTACACAGTTCCAGTCAAAACAGCAAATAAGGGAAAAACACAGAATTTACAAGAATGTGTGAAAATGATGAAACAGCTATCAAATGTGCCTTAACAGAACTTCTAGAGGCTTCTCTACATGCTAAAAAAACTTACAAAATGCCTCTTTTAATTCATTTAACTGCTGTCTTGCAAACAAGAACAGAAAAACACAGAAAATAAGACAAGAAAGCTGTTTTCTTTAATTTCTGGAAAAACAGTCCGTACAAAGAACTTCTAACCAACCAAAAAGGTCTTGGAATGCCTTAAATATGCCTTCCCAACAATTTAGGTTCTTGGGTCGAGGCTTAAATGACCTAAAAATGCCTTTTTGTAAAACCCGCTGTGTTTTCAGACATTTAACAATTTTTCACTATTTAGCAAAGTGAGCCTCTAAACTCATTGGAAACTTGACACCCTCTTTTCCAAAGACAAAAAAAAACCCTAAGCACCTAAAATAATGGTCAACATGACCTTATGATAGCACCACAAAATTAAAGAACTCAAAAACAAAATAATCCTTTGCCTGGTGCTCCTGCACCACATTCCATCTGGGATATTAATTGCTAGCACATACTAATGCAGGGCTAGAAGGAAAATTGCCAGTTCAAGTTTCAAGGAAATCACAGCGTATTACGCGGTTTCCAACGTAATAATGAATTCTTTCCACTTCGAAATGGCAAGTAATTCATTTTTGAACGAGCCAAGGAATTAATGGTACATGCTGAATTAAATGCAAAATCCTACTTTCCTCTACCATCTTGAGAAAAGATAGCTAAAATTTTGCATGAGAAGGTTTTTTGCTTAATGTCTTTTGAATTACACCAAGCCAAGTGAAGAGAAGTTTTCAGCATATCCAGAGCCGAGTAAAAATTATGAAGAATTCAAAACTTGCAAAATCTTTCATTTGAAGAAAAATGTCGGAGGGTTCATCACAACAAATTCAAAAGGTTGGCCAATGCTTGCTTAGTGCTATATGGTCATCACAAGCTATGTATATCTATGAAGAGTTATCATATGCTATGCCTAGTATACCAAGCAAGCCAAAGAGAGAAAATACAATACAATTAGATAGGACCAAAGATTGTAGAAACCAGAAAAGGGTTGAGGAGGAATGGGATAATATTCATGACCCACGCCTCACAAGAAACCCTAAGTCTTTAAGAGAAGTAGCCTGTGCAAGGATGAGGTCACCTAAGGGAGCCACATCGACATCAAAGAAGGTTTAGTACAGTGGCCTTCCACAATACATGGTCTCACTGGTACATTATTTCCTAGAGATAGTTGATGTCGCCATTCAGCGTTATAACCCGAGCACCGCTATATTGAGGGTCAAACCTTAAGTGTTCACATCAGCCCACAAGCCATTTGGCACATGCTATGTATCCCAGATCCAAGTACCATAAAGGAGAAAATTGAGTCCTCTCCTACCAAAGGAGAAAATATGTGGAAGGTGATGAAAAAGAGCTCAGATTTCCTGATGGAGGAAATTGGTAGCAAGGGAATCCTAGGCGCTAAGCTATCGAGTATCCCGTTGCCACACGGCTCATTTCATGAAGACATGCAAGATGCCTTGTCAATGCTAGTGTTTGTGTGTGGTTGGGACTCTGACGAGATGGTGGAATCCTTTCAACTAGGGTCGGATTTTCAATTCCACAAACAACACAATATCTTCTGGTATGATTTCACCGAATTCATGGTGGAGGAAATGATACGAAAAATAGAAAATTACCCGGTGGAGGGAAAGTTTAGATTTCTCTCCTTCTTGGTTCACATATTCTTGCTTCAAAACCCTGATTTCTTGAGCAGATATTTTGAATTGTCAATTTTTTATGAGAAGCAGAAGAGGAAGCCATTATCCACATGGACACCCTTTCTTTCCATGATATATGATTACTATGCATTTTTGTATTATTTTATAACTCTGGTCTTGCAAGATTTGCAAGGAGGGGGTGACACATTCCAGCTCCACATAGATCATACTAGATATATGTAGAGTTTCACTCCCGCTTGTGACTGGTTCTTCGAAGCGGCTTTCACCATTCTCCAGATGCGGGGCTTCATCGGTCAACCTTTCCTACTTATGGCCTGCATCACAAATAGGTTTCTCACACTTGAAATGTATCAAAAAGTGTGTGTCATTGATTATACCTTCTACAGCAACCCAAGTGTCAAGAAGAAGGGATTCTTCATTTGTCCGAAAAATTTCAAAATGGTGACTATTAAAGAAGCAATCAGATCAGCTATTGCAAGATAAACTGGCTCATTTAGTGTTGGTTTTAGTATGTGATAAATGGGATTATAACCCTTTCAATAACATGCCAGATTCGTACATGAAGGTTACTCATGTTCCTCGACCCTACTGGGAAAAGAGGTGCAACCTGCAAGCAGACAAGGATGAAAATTTTGTTGAACTAGCGCGTGTTCCCACATAGGATAACAAAGAGCCATGGCACAAGTTTTACTTTGTTGTGGCAGTGGCTAAGGATAGTGTCCAGATGGACCGCACCATGTACAACTAGTTTCTAAAGGATGAGGAATGGACTAATGAGAAGATAGAAGCTTTCTGGAAATATCACCAAGAAACAAGGCAATTGGATGCCCCTTATGAAAGCTTGAATGGGGACAAATAATTTGAAAAATGGTGGGATGAGGAGCATCCCAGCCCCGACTCTAGCGCTAATAAAGGAAATGACGTGGAAGGTGATTCCAAAGAACAAGAAGAAGAAGAAACGGTGACTTCTGCATCCCCTGCACCACAAGAGAAAAGCTCTAGACAGCCCGTCTCTATAGCCACCAATGAGTGGTTTAATGTATCGAGGTCTTCACATACTCTCACTTGGGCCTCTAAGGTAGCTAGAGTACTACAACAAAATTTGACAATAACTAACAAGGCCGGGGAAACCCCGCCCACAAAGTGGCAGTGTACGGAGACCATTATCGAAGAGAGTTCACAAGAACCTGTCGGAGGATAGGTGCTTGCAACTAACTAGGAGCCTGAAGATGAGAAAGAGTCGCTAACGATTCTAGAGCTGCCACCATCCAGTCAACAGGTAAATTTCGCTCCTTCTTCTCTTGCTTCTCAATCCTTTGTATCATCTACTATCTATGCAGCAATCCCCACCATGAGTGTTGGCCCACCATTTCCCAGCTTTGATCCAAAGCATGCGGGAGGTTTCTCCCAATTCTCACAGGTCACTCCACCCATGTTTACCCCTCTGCGAACCCTTACGCTAACTGTTGCCGTTGAAGCCCTCCTTGCCTCACTTTCTGAAGGCATATCCATTGTTGGCACCCTTGTGTCTACTATTGCCGCAAACCTTCATCTTCCTTCACAACAGGCCGAATCTACGATGACAACTCCTTCGCCATTCCAACCCATGAGTCCTCCCACTGGTTCACCAATTGAGCCGTGGCAAGTGACAAGCCCTTCTGTTGGTTCTCAAAAGCTTTGGAATGTTCCCCCCTTCTCCCCGCAAACTGTCACTCTCCAAAAAAAGAAAATGCCTAGGCCTATCAAAATTACCTATCCATATGCCCTATCCTCTGGTGCTCCTTTCGCAGGTAGGTTAGTCTCGTTGCCATCCCAATTCATGGTTCAAATTGACTCTAGAAAGGAAGCATGCACAAATAGAATGCAAAATCACAACACAAAGGATGATAGTGCTTCTGTTGAGCCAAAAATACAAACTCTCTATGATGAGACCTGGCATGAGCTGAAGTTTACAACCATGTACTTGAGGGTAACCAAGCCACAGAGGGAAATGCATCCAAAGGACTATGAAATATATGCGGTAGGGCTTGACATGAAGGTGGCCCGACCACAGGATAAGGTTGAGCTTATGGAGGAAACACAATGGGTGGTCACCTCCAACTTCCTTAAAACTGGTTGCTAGCTGAAGAAAAGAGATGAGCAGCTCAAATTAGTAAAGGAAAAGGCTAGCTTTTTTGAGAAAAAGGAGAAATCCCTCAAAGTGGATGTTGCACATTTGACAGAAAGGGCACTAGTAGTTGAGAGTGAAAGGAACATACTTCAGGGAGAACTTGTGAGGGTTTAGACTATCGACCCTACTATGGTTAATGAGTTGCGTACTAAGAATCTGGAAGTGGAGCAAAATTTGTAGCTAAGGAACGAGGAGCTGGAGTGGCTTCGCATTGAATATAATCAAGGGATAACATAAAAGAATGAGGCTTTAGAGCATCAGCAAGCTCAATATGAGAAAAGGATACAAGAGAAATATGTTGAGTTTAGGGACCAAAAGGCCCAATTAGAAAAAGAACTTCAGGAGACAAAGTCCTCTCTTGACATGCATTTGAAAAACCACTCCCGAGCCGAGGAAAATTGGCATAAAGAAATGAGCAACTCCGAGGAGCAACTAGCATCTAAGAAAAGAAAAAGGGAAGATTTGGCTAAGGCCATTAACTCAAAGGACGCAAAGATCACTTCTCTTAAAAGCTCGCTCCTATCCTCCCCTGCGCAACCGGATCTTATTCCATTGGTTAGGCAGTTGTACATTTCTCATTGGGAAAAGATTAAAACTTTTTGCCTAGCACTGTAGCCCACCCTCCAGTTCATCGCCAAAGCATCAAGATTGAGCCAGGAGGCTCATGATATAATTGAGAAATTCCCATGGTTTATCTTGGAAAAGGTTCCAGAAGAAAAATATCTGCTCACCGAGCTATATTCAGTCTCTAATGAAGACCCTGCCAAGGCAAGAATTGAAGATCGGGATGTTGCGGCCCAAATAGCAAACAAGTTTATCCATTGCCACTCTTCCTTCCAACGTACCAAAGAGGTAACAGCTACTCTAAACAAGACAATGGACAACATGCGGGAGATTTTCTCAAAGTTAAATAAGATGGTTTGGTCGCCCCCATTCCTTGAGGATGGTTGCATCGCTACAGCTAAACAGATTGTAGAAAGAATAGAAGAGAAGGAGAGTGATCTGGATGCTTTCAAGGATTCCAGTCATCCTCCCACCACAATTGACATTGAGGGAGTTATTCATCCACTTGCACAGCTACCGTTCCATTGTGAAGCAAGGGTCGGCTTACCTAATGCACTGCCTTATAAGGAAATGATTGACCTAGGCAGAGCGTAGGAGAATTTGCGCAACATAGTAAGGTCATCTAAAGATGATTGGTCACCTTTGCAGGTGACTCTTTCCAAGCTCTAACTCTGTTACCTAGTGAATGGCGCTCTGGTCTATAAACCAAAGAATTTTGGGTTCTCCATTCCTCAAGCGAAACGCCCCTGGTAGTCACCAAAAGCTATGAATAAATATTCAACAAGCTCTCTTCAAGTATATATTTGTTCTAAGTATCGACCCACACATCGTAAAGTTGTCTCCTCGACCTTTTTGTCAAAGTTTTTGGCTCCCTCCACGTGTCTTCTCTAAGCTCCCCGGAGGTTTCTTTTCCTTCACATTTTGGAAATCCCCACTATGCTTCCATGTGTCATAGCTCCAGACCATTTTGATCGTTCCTTTTTGCTTCCTCGTCGAGACCCACTCAAGCGCCACGTAGCTCTCATTCCCAAAGAAGTTTGGTGAGCCCCACGGTTAGCGTTTACGATGCACTTTTTGCTACATGTCTGCTCTACGCAAGCTTACAGCGTAAGGATGAAATAGCTACCACAAGCAGCGAAATTTTTCCACACGTCTCTTCTGCACACACTACTTCAGCACCAGGGATGAAATGAACCAAATTCTATGATTGGATGTCGCATGTCATAATTACTTTACGGGATGATGACACTTGTATGTTTGACCTTGTCGAGACCACCGCCATCATTTTTAGGGGATGCACCTAAGCCTGGAATGACCGGATGCTTGGTTTTGAATCTTTTCTGTTGCAATGGCTTGGGGAATATACTCAATTTTGCATCATTGCTGGAGATTGCGAAATCTTTTCTGTTATACCTTTGCAGGCGGTGGGATTTTTCTACTATATATACTTCTCTCTGTTTTAAGTGAAGGAGTCAGATTTTGAATGAATACTAATTTTAGGAAAAGACACCAGGCCTTTATTAATGTTTTATTTTTATTGCAGAAGACTTTCAGATTGTGCCAATTGTTCATATTTTCTGTTCTTTCATGCTATTTGATTAAACTTTAAACTATGTTGCTATTGTCTAGATATTTCATTTGAAAACTTCTATATATATTGAATGCAAGTTTGCTGATCTAGATCATGTCTAATGACTCTTCTTGACAGTAGGAATGTATGCAATGTTATTTTATGTCAATGAATAGATTATCTATACTTTAATCTTTAGTTTCTACCTTTCTGGAACACTACAAATACCAATCAGGCCCTTAGCTCTATGATTTATCATGCCTATCATTAAGTCTCGGTGCATCGTCTTAGGTTAGACTTTATTTTATTATATTTTTTTCCTTTTCCCTTTCCAAAACCCCATTATAGAAGAAGTCAGCTTCTCTAAAAACCCAGAGGTCACTCAGTTTAGCACAAAAGGTCCCCCATAAACCGAGTTTCCCATAAGAAACTGTTACCTTGTCAAATTTTGGCATCAACAACTATTATCAACATGTGTGCTTCTGACTTTATGCACTAGAAATCATTGTCTCATATGTATCTTTATATACTGTAAGGTCATTGCATTTTTTTTGCTTTGATCAAATGTTCTTCACTGGTTTGCATACATCTTGAAGTTCACTGATGTTTGACTACTTAGTCCTCAAATCATGGTGTTCCTTGCTTGTAACTCACTGTCCACTCCAACATATTTGTTCTTTTTCATGAAATCTGCCCCTTCATGATTGTATGTGAATGTTATGAACAAATTATTATGTAACAAAACAACAGAATTAAGAATCACCAAATACCATAGACATTTCTTAGTGATGGTGCTATCACCTAAGCAAAGCATTGGATTAGTTGTACAAAATGGTTTCCATGCTACAAGTTCATGTCCAGTTAAAATTTGGTAATACAATTTTTTTTATTGAACCATGAATGAAAATATTATTCCTAAATATTTGATGGATTGATTCAAATACATTGCTAAGTTTTTTATGCAACTGGAATTTTTGTTGAGCACCATTATTTAATATCCATTAACTGAAATACCCACAACATATAATGATTGTTGTTGTTTGCAGTGCTTTAGACTTCATACGTTTTTTAATGACTGTTCATTAAAATTGAGACCTCATAAACTTATAGTTATGCAATTTCGGTTACAGTTAATTATCTCTGTATCAAGTTGCTAATTTATACATTACTATTTTTTTGGACATCACGAAATGAAGAAAAATAATTTAAGGTGCAAATTAGATGATAGTGATCACAATGCTAAAATTCCAGTGAAAAATTATGAGTGCTTTCATGAAGAATGTGTGGCCAAGAATAATGAATATTTATCGCGTCTTGGTTTGACAAATAGGCAAGTTGTAAATCCACTAAGTAGTATATTATTTGTTTAATATTGTTTAATGAAATTTTATAGGCAAGAGCTTTATGTATATAAGACATGATATGATTTTTTTTTGTTTTATAGGAAAGAAAAAGAGTGCAGATAAAATGCAAAGAAAAAACAAAAATAAAGTAAAGATATAGTGTTGCCAACTCGTAGAAGCCAACACTTTTGTGATTCAACAAATGTAATTGGTGAAAAAAATAGTTGTGATGAAGTGAAATCTATGGAGACCAGTACTGATCTACCTACTCATCCCACACGTGATGTGGCCAAGGAGCATGAAGTTTTGGTTAATGAAATTCATGAAGAGAGTCTGCTTGCATCTGATGTGCCTGAGAGTGCACCTTTTGATGGAATTAGTGGACCAACCAAAAATATTTGTAGTGGTTCAACAGAAGATGTGCCTGCTTATGTTAAAAGACAAAGATTGAGTCAAGATTTATATAGATCTACAGAGAGAAATGCAAAAGAAATAATATTAGAAGGGAAGAAGTCATTCTTGGTTGAGGTATCAAGAGATGGTGAACCCATTGGGAAAAATGTTGCAAGGTGGGCCTCCGAGTTGGGCGTAAGATGTACGGCCCATTTGGATATCTACAAATCAAATTTTGCAGAGCAAGCTCCATGAAATGTGTAATATGTTATACAAAAAATGGAAAATGCCTTTTACACTGTTGGTGGAAAAATCTCTAGAAAATATTACAAGCACAAGATGAGACTTCTGATGAACAGTTTTAGAATCAATTGTAGAAAAAACAATCATGGAGGGAAAAGAAATGTTAGACTCCACTCTATCTCCCAAATAGTGGGAGGCATTGAAAGAAAGTATGTGTTCTGAATAATATTTGACAAAGAGTAACAGAGGCAAGAGAGAAAGAGATAATGTGAGGACTAAATATACATTTGGCCGAGGCGGGTTGCATGCCAAAATGGACAAATGTGGAGTAAGTGTGGATTTTTGGTTCAATTTACATTGTGTTATTTATTTCAATTTTTTATTGAACTGACTATATGTTGAAATCGACATTGTATTTTAGGTGGAAAACAATAATAGAGAAGCAGGTGTAGAAGATGTTGTCAATTATATGGCAGCACTAGATCGTACTAAATCTAATACTAGTATGAAGAGGAAATATAGTTTGACAACAGATAATTCATAGCCATCTGTTGAACACCCAGTAAGAGCCTCTCCAAATCATATCAACTCAAATGAAGAGTACCAACATATAATGAGTTGCTTACACTGCCTCACTGAGAAATTTTCGCAGTTGGTTGCTTCTGTTAAGCCTATAGTTTCTGCATGGAATGACCATAATTCCACAGGTTTAGATCAGGTAAGAGGTTATCCCTCAATATTTTGATTCTCAACTATATCATCTTTATATTGTATTCTAAAGATGTCTGCAAATTTCATAAATGTTTTCCACAACATGCCTTTATAAAATTACTCACGTGATCTCCAGGCAAAGTATTGCGATCATATATAGAATAGTGAATCTATGAAATTTTTCCTTTTGTTTCATTGAAATCCATTGTGAATATCCTAAATGTTGTGACTATGAGTTTTATGACAAAATAACTATGAGATCAATAAATGATCTATTAGGTCTCAAAAGTGCGGGTTTTTAAACCATAAGGGGGTGACAATCCCTTAATACACCTTGAGGCCACGAACAAGGTAAACAACACTAATTACCTTCTGCTCTTTAGGATCTGCCAGACCTAGGTGGGTATACCTGAAAAATTAGGTAGATTTACAACTGGATATTGTTGCTAGATTAAGCAATCTACTTACTATGGCATGCAAAGATGAAGCAAATGCAAAGTTTTAATGGCTAACTTCTATTGAAAGTAATTAAGAATTTAAGATTGTGAGTTGTAAGTTGTATATATTATCCTAAGGATGACCAATGCCTACTTCTATTGGGTGGATGGAGTGGAGGAGTGAATGATTATTTAGGAGATAGGATTTTGTGAGATGGGTAGATTTACTCTTCATCTTAACTTGAACAATTGGGCACTTTGAATTTTTGCACCTTGTGCAAACGTGCAAGTATGTCAATTATTTGGACTCTTCTTAGTGTTCCTAGTGATATCCCCCTTATGCTACTGTGAAGTTGTGAAAGGATTTAATTTGAACATGGAGAGAAACCAATTAAGACAACCTATTCAAAAGGACTTTAATCCAAATAGGAACCTATCAAATTTCATTGCTTAAAAGGAAATTAATTCTTTTTGCACATAGAAACCAGTCAGCAACATCACACTACAACAAATGTGTATTGACAAATTAAATGTATTTTCACACACTTAATTCGAATAATATAAACAACCACTTCGAAGACATCTAGATAACACATAAGCGTATAAATCCACACAACAGTTGAACACTTGAAAGCAAATCAACAATTATGCATAACCTTCTCCATTATATTTATCTTTGAATAATATACATTATAACAATAGTTTATGATGTGAGATGGATGGGTGAATTGGTGCAATCTATCTTCTTACTAATGCCTACCCTAAATGGAAAATGATGTGACGATATATTCTTTGGGTCTTAGTCTCTCATATATATGAGAGGCAACAAGCTACAAACCTGTTACAAAAAGTCATGGCGTTTGATAACTAAACATAATTAAAAACAAAATGTTGTCGCAAGTGAATGGACCAATTCGTTAATCTCGAAGCAGAAACTCGTGACCACCTAAGATATGTTCAAAGATTCTAGTTTATGATAGGGTGCTCATTCACGTTGTCTGTTGACTCCTTTCATTTTGATGGTTGTCCTGTTATGTCTAGTATATCTACAGTTTGGTTAAGAAATAGATTGAATGCAGAGAGGTGATGGATGTATTGTTGTTCAACATAAGTGTCTATATTGGAGATCACCTCTCTCATATCATATTCCATATACATCATATTTTTGAGCTGCTTGTGAGTATTTTGTAAAACCATATCCTCGTCATTGATTTCTTGTAATGCAGCAGTTAGAAACACATCAAACTCTTCCTCCCAATAATCATACTCTCAAGGATTCCCCATATCATCATGAAGTGTTAGAGTCGAATTGAAGAAATTGAGATTTTCCATGAGCCTATTATGATATCCATTGTGTGATTCTACCAATTTGTTATGTGTCTACATTATTTGTCCTTTCAGGATTTTCTTGTCTCAGAGCTCCTCTCTCTTTTCAATTATTCTCCCTTGTAGTCGTTCATTCTCCGCTATTGCTGAGTATACCTGCTTGAATTTTTTCCAATATTCATCAGCACATTTCATCATTTTATTGAATCTCTCCTTGATCATTTTAGATGCAGTATTATACTTGATGGTTTTCACTTCTTTCTCCAGTTATTTACATCTCTCCTGAGATTTCAAGTGGCAATTCTTCCAATAAGATTTATCAGCCAATGCATCCAATACTCTCTTATCCTTTTCAAGCCATGGGGAATACAAATATAATGTGGAAGAGGAAGATGATCTTTCTCTTTTATGTGCTAGTTCCTTCTTCAACCTATCATTTTCTTTAACCAGTTATCCCCTACTCTTTGGACCAAGAGGTGTCCAAACATTTGGTTTGGATTATCAATCACAATTGGTCTTTTGTCATGGGGGTGTAGTGACCAAATAAGCAAGGTGGCCTCATTTGGGTTGTACCCAGATCCTGAATACGTCTTGTCACTTGCTTCCTTTGTCAAATTCACTATTTTTTCCCCTCTTTCTGAAGCTATCAAATACAATTGCAGAACCAATGTCCCACCCTGGAAGAAGCAACACTCCAGCTTCCTGAAGCAACTCTCTCCCTCTCTTGGGAGTGATGTACTCCATCTCTTTATCTATTTCCTTTTTCAATTCTTCCAAAGCAGTAGCCTCTTGTTCAGGAGTGATATCCTGCATCTTTTGTCTCATTTTTCTGCCTTTATATTCATAAACAAATGATCTAAACTCAAAAGTTCTAAAAAAATATCCATCATAAATGAACTCTTATCTAGCCTTGACCCTAACATCATCAGATAGTTCATCTAATGCTTCAAATCTTACGACATTGTGCTCTTGAGGGGGCTCATACTATGTAATTATAGGAGCACTTATTTCTTTTACTTGTTCACCCTCCTCATCACTCTCCTCTTCTTCACTTATATCAATATCTACAGAGAAACTCACCTCAGGAGTAGGCTGTGAAGGTATGTAATCTAGGGGCTCTATGTCTTCAGCCTGTACTCTTGGATAGGTTGCATGAGGTGCGTCAAAAACAAATGGGGGCACATCCTTCACCAACTCATTCAGATGAGCAATGAGTTGCTCAATTCTTGTTAGAGGATCCTCTATGTCACCAAATTCCTTTGAATAAGATGGGACATTTTTTTCCATTCTTCTGCAAGCATAATCTTGTTGTATGCAATCATTCTATGAGTGGTAGAAGCTTCATCATGGTTTCCAATCACATATTCATCTAAGAACACAAGTACATACATGGATAGCCCTTGTGATAGTCTTGCTTTGTGGATAAAGCCTTTTGCGTCAAAATTTTCCCTTATATTGCCTTGAGGGAGGTTGTACTGTGCTAATTTATAAGCATCAATTTCCTCATATCCCTCATTTGTGACCACTGTAAAGTCTCCAAAACATAAGGTGATTGGAATAATCGACTATTTGTCGTGTCCTTTGAGGTGTTTGGCATTATATTTTTCCAATTGCCTCGCAATTTCTAAATAAGCAATTCTGTCAGGAACTACTCGTGGTAGCAAGTGGGGAGTTCCTTCGAACTCATAGACCCTAATCACTATACAATATGGGAAAGCATACATGTCTCCCCAATTATGGTTCACTTTATTTCTTGGGTCATTTTCCTTTGGTCTTAGAAATTTTTGTACTTCTATGGATAAGTTATGATCACGCAGATATCCCAGCAACTTCATCAATGGTTTCACAAAAAACTCTTCAAAATAAAGATAATGAGACATGCCAAATTGGCTATCCCACAAAGAAGTCCACATTTGTACAGTTTTGAGATTTCCATTTGCATATGTATCCCTTATTCTCAATTCTTCACTACAGACCCCTCTAATATGTCCCTCGTGCAAAAGAAAATGCATAAATAGAGAATAGTGTTTGAAATGAATATAATCACTATTGTTTTTAATCTTTTCAAGCTCTTGATTTAGGGCATTGTCCAAGTATCTAGCATAATTAAATGACCTGGTGTATGTGCTTTGTATGTCTACGACTAAGACCATTGGGGAAATAGACATGAGAGGGGGAACCTCTATCCCCAAAACCTAACCAGCTGAATAATAAGTGTATCAAAAATACTCCTCAAACAAATCCTCATGAAAAGGAGGGTTTTTGCTATTTGAAAACCTCCTGAGTTCACCTCCTTCATTCTTGGGCCTATGCAAGGGTAGCTTCCATATTTTGTAGCTGGTATCCATATGGTGATACTCTGTCAAGAGGTCTTTGACCATGAATGGAAAGTTCATAGGACACTCCAACTGAAACACATTAGAAATTAGATCCTCAGAAATAACAAGCATGTCAGCCCCCTTATGTGATTGAATAGCTCTCCTCTTGGGGTCGTATCTTCTAGCAAGAGCTTTAACTAGTTCTACGTTTACAAACACGTTGGGCACCACAAGTCTCCCCAAGTTCAACCTCCACGGGTTGCAGACTGGTTGAAACCTAAATCATTTTTTGTAATGGAACATGAAGAGCTCATATCCGCATCGTGGTGTCCAAACATCTCCCAAGCCCTTATGTTTGTCCCATAGTCTATCCACTGAAGGATTTTTTTGAGCACTTCTCTTGGGTCTCGGCCCTGACCCAGAGCATTGATCTATCAGGTCTTGATTTAGGAGTCTCTTTTCAATTTTCTATTTTTTAGGTTTGGGTTTTTTTGTGCTCTCCTCCATTTTTTGAATTCTTAAGCTTTTGAAAAATATCATTTCTTAGTTGGGATTGATATACTTACTTGAATCTCATCTCCACTGGTTTTTGTTGCATAAGAACTCCAATCTTTTCCTTTCTGCTTCTACCCTTAGCAAAATATTCCAAATTTTGCAACAACTATGTGATCAACTTGTGGTGTAATTTACTTCAATTCAGGCCCATAAATGCACCACCCATTTCAATCTTGTCATCAGGGAAGAACATTTATTTTAAATATCTCGATGATGCCTCAGGATGTCACATCAGTTAGTAATAATCATTATTGTTGTATCGATGAGACTGTGATTCTTCTTCCATCGATAGCCACCTTCTCCACCAATGAACAACTTTCCTTAGGTTTATCGGCGAGACCCCAGATAACATCACCCCGATGCACCCCAATTCCACCGATATACATTATGCACTTGATAATCCATGGTTATATCAGGCCATCGGGGGAATGCAAACATTTGTTCCACCAATGTTCATGTGTCACAACGATGTGCTTACTTTTCTTGACTCTGTCGGTCTATCGAGGAGAGTGCCTTAGGAGTCAACCCAATAGGGTATTGTTACACTGATACTAGGTTATGAGCTGCTTTCATCGAGCCATCGGCGAGGCTATAATGGGGGTTCTGCTGATGAGGCATTGTTAGGCCGATAGTGCTAATTTTTATTTAGGGATGGGGAAATATTTATGGAGTCTCAAACTCATTTATGGGTGTGACAATTTGGCAATGTAGGCTACAAAATGGATCTTGTCACACAAATTTCAACAATTTGTATTGATCAAAAAATTAAATTGTGGAAAATTTCTATGGTATGTGGAGGATAAGTGGGTGGAGGCTAGTGAAAAATGTGAGATTTTTCCAATCCTAACATGACCTACTCTATCTTTTCATTGTTCTTCTAACTCATGACTCTCTTTAGTTCATGACTTTGCTTATTGTCACTTAGTTCATGACTTTGCAGCCTTCCATGCTAGTTGATGAAGAAATTCTTTTGTTGCATTTTATTGAAGTTATTGAAACAAATGCTCAAGAAGAGTTTGAATGGGTTGTTCTTTTGGAAACAAGAGTGAAATCAAGAAGATGAGAATAAGAAAGAATGTAGGAGTGAAAGGATAATTTCCATAAAAGCAAAACAATATTCAAATGAGACAGTGGTGGAATTATTTCCTCATCTCAACTATCCAACATGCATATAGAGAGGAAAATAAGGAAGCAAACTTCCTTGCCAACTTTTCCATAAGCAATAAAGAAGACTTCATCATTAGCACTATAGTCGAGGCATGGAACTCATTCAACTCTACATTTAATCCCAAACCTTGCTTTCCATACACCACCAAAGATTCTAACATCTTTACATAAGGCCAACATCATCACTATTTATGCCTATCAATCAAGGAAGGTTGCACTTCAAAGTAATCATTTTTCAATAATCATTACTTAGAGTCAACACCAAGATGGAGTGGTATGAAAACAGCATTACCTTCTGTCATGAGAGCTAGTACTCGATCATATTTGTCACAATTAATTGGTACAAGCAAATTACAATAAAGCCTTGGGAGCTAAAATCAAAGCAAGGTACAAGAGTAATTATGTTAGGAAAGGAGTATATAAAGGTTTAGAAGTAATTGAACACAGAATATGGATTGCAGTTTATAAGTAGTCTGCTCCATTATTACTTCAAAATATAAACATTATAACAGAAGTGTCTCAATATGATGTAAATAGGCAAATTGTGCAATCTATCTTCTTACTATGTCTACTATAATGGAAATGTAAAAATGAATTGATAATTTTCAATTGGGTCTTGGTTTCCCTTTATATACAAGAGGCAACAAGCTATAGACCCATTACAAAAAGGTACGATGCTTGATAACTAAATGCTAATTAACATAAATAAAAACATAACACTTCAGCGGGTGAATGCATTGATCCGTTAATCTCCCAGCCGATGCCCATGACTATTATGGTCTCATGCTTACTATTATGCTTTTGACAGATTTTTTCCAAGAATCCATAGCTTGTTCGAAAGCACTTGTTTTAGGCTTTTAGCCATAGCAACAAGGCAATGAATTGTTTGAAAAAAAATCTTAAAGAAATGTGGTCTCATAGAATGCCATGACAAGCAAATGCAATTGGCAGTTGCTCCTAGTTATTAGTTATGCAATGTGAAGCAATTGCATAACTACTTTGGTTGACTTTGTAAAAACTATATTGTAATTGAAATTGCCATCTATCAACATCTAGTTATTAGTTATGCAATGTGAAGTAATGCTCTGAGTTTGAAAGATGTGCAATGCAATGTAATCAAAGATATGAATATAAACTACAAAAATCTAATTTTTACAATTCATTAGTTAAACTCTTTATTTTATTTTCTCTCTATATCTCTAGGCTATGGAAATTCCTTTCAATTTCAAAAAAATAGTTTTTATCTCTTGTTCTACAATTTTTTACCTTTTTTTTAAATCTAATTTTTTCCAAAAATTTTCAAAAAATCTTATACTTTTGGTTTTCCAATTTTTCCCCAAAAGGTTTTTGCTGCTATGGATAAAGCAATAATAAAACTCTTGAAATTTTGTTCTCTTCTTAGAAATTTCTTATTATTTGCAGTTCCAAGCTTTTGTACTTGCCTGTACAAGGTTTTCATGTTCTCTTTTGCATTGAATTAGGTGGCTGGGTGAGTTAACTTTTTTTTTTTTTTGATTTGGTGGATTCTTGAAGAGTTTTGTGCATTTTGTAGTCAAATTGCTAAAACGAGTCTGTAAAGACAGAGTTGAGGGTTTGTGAGTCTACAAAAATGGATTTTCACCCATTCCATCTATTGTAATCATTGTAACTCGATGGAATAGCTGGGTAGCAAGTAGGAATAAGGTGTCCAAATGGTTTCAGAGGTGAGGGAGGTCCTTTGAGGCTTTGGGTATGATGTCCTAGAGGTGAAAAAGTGTGGTTTTTGAGTGAAATTGAGAGGTTTGAGTATGGTAATGGTTGTGAAACTTGGGGACAACAATTTCTGATGTTAGAATAAGTTTATGTAGGCTTTATTAGAGGTTTTTGAGGAGTTTTTGGAGTGTGGGAAGGTTGGGAAACCGTATTTTCATTAAAACCCCCTTAGAATGACTAAAAATGATGGTTTCATGAATAGGAGACTTGGAGGTTGTGTCTCAATGTAAAAGTTGGAAAATTTGAGGTTTTGTTGTCTGGTTAAGAGTTCCTAATTGAGTTTTGGGTTTGAGAGGAAGATTAAAGAGGTGTTGTTTTGCAAAACAGACCTAATTGGCCAAGTAGGACAACGTTGAAGTCTAGTTTTGATGTTGTTGGTCCAAAGAGACCTAAAGAGATTTTGTGATAAGTTTTTGTAGACAATAATGGGTGTTTGAAAAGGTGAGGGGTTTGTGAGTCAGAAATTGGCATCATTTATTTTAGCTTTCCAATGACTTGTCATGAGAAATTCCATTTTTCCTACTGTTGATGGTGTTTTCTGGACAACAACTCAGACAGAAAATGATATTCTATCTCTCTTGAAAGATAATCTTCAACACTAAATTGTTGAAAATCACCCCAAGGTCTCTCGGGTGTCAAGTCATGACAATGCATAAACAACTCAGATAATATGTGAAAATGTTGGTAATCACAAGGGGCCTTACAAATGAACAATGTTGGAAGTGAATTTTCATCATATGCAACAATATGGTGATGCTTTCAACCCTAAAACTAACCCGGATTCAAAATAAACAGCAAAAGAGATAAGGGTTTAGAGAGATTCTATTCTATTCTAACTCCTAAGATTAACAATGCAAATGATAAAACACTTGAAATGGACCAATCCCAATGAAACCAATCTCTGCTTGACCAAGATTAATCTACAATCTTACAGAAACAGTGCAATCTTCTAAGGTTTTAAAGATTTTCAGATCATGAACATTCACCCAAGACAACCCAATTGCAGCTGAAATGAATAAATCTCCACAATTGAATCAAGCACAATGAATATAAAGGTCCAGGCTGACTTTACAAAGCAACTAACAATCAGCTAGCTGCAAAAAGTATGGACCAGGGATTGCTGCAAACACTTCAAACATTAAATCATAAACATCATTGAATCGGATTTAAATCTAAATCTAACAACCTTAAGCAATTTGAAAGATAGAATCATAAGAACCATGCAAGATAAGTCAACACAAAAGAGATCACCAGAGAATCACAATGTCTGCAATTGTATTGAATTGCCAAATTTCAGCAACAATTCATGTGTTTTGTTACATCACTTGCTCAGAAATTGACTAACTTCTACCTCTGTTCTACCGCTAAATTCGCTCTCTGTCAAATCTTCTCCTAATATTTTCCTCCTTCCTTACAAATGAGGCACAAATGCCATTTATAGAGAACCCCCAAACATGTCGGCCTAATTAGATTTTGCAACAATAACTGGCCTCAAAACAGGTCGGCCTAATTAGATTTTACAATAATAACGGGCCCCAAAATAGGTTGGCCAGGAGAATTTCAAAATAGGACAAGATTTGCATTAAATGCATGAATATTATCCATGTCGGCCCACGATCTCCAGCAAGATCAGATTCACGTGTTTTCCAGAAAGTCTTCCAGCTGTAGACAGTTTTGGCACGGATTCTTAGGCAAGTCCCACTTTGAAAATTAAAATTGAACATTTCCAGATTTCCCTCTTTGGCACGAATCCATATGCAAGTTCCCCTTTTAATATTTGTTTAGTCCTAAAAAATAGATATCATCATTAATAGCCCACATGTTCAAATTAAATTTGAATAAAATTTTGACCTTTTCTAAAAAACTTACATTTTTATAAGGAAACTTTCCATTTTCAGAATTTTTTCCATTTTTGGAATTTTTATTTTCAATTTTTTATCTCAAGAAATTTTCATTTTCGGGATCATTTTTAAAAATTTCTATTTTTAGAAAAATAATCATTTTCGGAAAAAATTCCATTTCGGGAAACCAGACCAAGGGGAAAATCCGGGAAAATCAGGTCGGCGGACTCCAAACCAGAATCCGAAAAAACCGGCTCCGAGTTAGGAAAATCCAACAGGATTCTACTTGAATAAGGCAAAAATTTCAACAATAGATCATCAAAACGAACCAAGAATGCGCGAAACATCGTGTAATATATCAAATTAAGCATGGGGTGTTGAGCATTTATCATCAAATTCATCAATTTAATCCAGTATTTCAATTTGCACAAAGCCGGCAAAAAATCCGGAAAAATCCGGGTGGACCGAATTTCGGGCATAACATTCCGGACTTTGGCAATACAAAATTGAAGAAATCCAGAAAAATCCGGTCGGGCGGAAAATCCCTAGCAAAGACCCGGACTTCGCCGGATCTAGAATTTGAGCAAAATTCGGGAAAATCCGGACGAACCGGAAAATCCCGGATTGGGGTAAAAACTCAGATTTTTTGCATAGAGTCGGACTTTGAGCAGAATCCGGGAAAATCCGGACGGACCGGAAAATCTCGGATTGGGGTAAAAACCTAGATTTTGCTCAGAACTTAGTTTTTCAAAGGGCAACCTGGGGAATTCACTTGGGCAAGGAAGATGAACATCTAAGGACCCCCAAAGGCAACCAAATCAATAAAATTAAGGGGCCAAAAGACACCAAAAGCCAAAACAAAAGAGGGTCCCTACTTTCAGTAGGGCGTGTGTGCAAAACTGCACAACACCTACCTTGCTAGATTTGAGGTGTGATAGAAATACTATTAATTGTCTTACTCTTATTGTTGTTTTTTCTTTTCTGAGCTCTTCATAATTGTCTTACTCTGTATGTTTTTATAGCTACTTCTTACTATCAAGGGGGTGTATGACTATGGCCCAATGACAGTGACCTAGAGAATGCTACCCTTTTCCTTGTATAACTTAGGATATTCATGAAATATGACTGTATATTGTGACTTTTATGCTAGAAAGGCTTTGTTGACTATTTTTTAAATGAATTAATCCTCATCTGGATATATGTTTTTGCTTGATGGTTAAACTACATGCAGAGCAATTTTATCAAAGCAGCATGAAAACAAGAATGCCTTGATGTCAATCATAGTTGTGTTGAAGTTGAGGTAATATAATAGTTGTTGTGGACAAAAATTTATAGCTTTTTCATTATTTACTTGACTTATATTAACTTTACATAATGATTAAACCACATGCAGGGAAATTATATGAAAGTAGAACAAAAAGGAAAAGGCCCTATCAATAGAGCTCTCAGCAAAGCTACACAACTTCAGGACAATGTTGACAATGATTATGCTGAATTTGAAGAGTGTGTGCATGATATTGATAGTACTAGTGGTGTTGAACTTGAGGTGAGTGCTATGAAACGTTACTTTTCCTTGATTCTGAAACCCTTCATTTATTAATGTTTGTTATGATCCCAAATAGTGAACAAGCTTATAGAATAGTGAATAGACAACTAAAACATTGAATATAACCTGTAGAACAATCATTGTACCTACTTTGTCACTTTTCAGTGGGGATTGTTGGCACTTCAATACTTTATGATGCTTGATTGTGTTTTAGGGCATTATAATTGACCTTGTCAACATCTTGAACTTAGTGTGCTGCTTCTTTCATTGGATAATACTTGTTGTTCTTTCCTTCACGGATATGTTGTTAACTCTTCATTATGGTTGTTTTTATTAAAAAAAAGTTTCTTTTGATATTTTTGTCGCTTTCTCTTAATGTCTTCTTGTTGTTTAGTAATGATATTTGCTGCTCGATCCATTAAACTCGCTATTACAGCCATAAAACTCATTGCCCTTGCACTAAACTCACTATTACAGCCATGAAACTCACTGCTACTACTACTTGTTCATTAGACATCATTCCTTACTTCTTTTTGCATACTCTTACACAATTTTCTAACAGTGAAAGGCTCTTTCTCTATTATTTATGTGACCTCTACATCCAACCTTATTTGTTACTCCTTTACTGTTGCTATGAAAGCCACAAAGAAAGACTGCATTGTTTCCTCAATGACTGCTCTTAATGGTTGTCACATGTTGCCTTGATACATTTTGTTCTTTTCTCTTCTTTTATATGGCATCATTGACAGGGTTATGTTGACTGCATGGGGTTATGTTTTAGAGCTTTAATGCCACTATTTTTGTACATCCCAATGTATTTCATCTTCACCTTGTAGCAGTACTAGTAGTGTTCTCACATTGCATTCTTTTTTTTTTTGCATTAGCTACCTTTTTTATGTGTAACAGTGTTGTCATAACCTTATGTGTCTGGTATGCGTGCATGGTAATGTAGTGTTTATATTTGTGGCATTTGTATCTGATTAGCATGAAGCTAATAGTAACATTGTAAGCTCTACTATGACTGCTAGTTTTTTAGTAAATTAGATTGATCATTGCAATTATTTTTGAAATTTTCCTTTTGCAATTATTTTAACACACACATGCAAGTACTATTTAAGTAATGGTTATTTTATTATGCAAACAAGGGTAATCATTACTTATATAATATAATGTGTTATTTTTTTTTCCTTTTGTAGAAATGTATTGATAAACTCAAAGAAGGGGATAAAGTTAGGGTGTTGGATATGTTTCGTGGTGATGTTGTGGGCATTGGGTGGATTCACTCCCTATCTATTGTACATGGAGTCAACTTGAAAGGAACAAGAGATGCAAATGTAAACATTTTAAAGGTCACAAGTAACATACCCCTTGTTTATGAAGAAAAAATAGATGGAGTTGTTCGTCTAAAAGAGAAAGAGGGAACCTTCACACGGTGACCACTAAAATATTTGCAAAAAATGACATAGTTGAACATGTTTATCATGTACTAATTGTTAGACATCTTGGCTCACTGCTTTATGCAGTATTTTGAATGTGTTGTTCAAGGATCTTAATTATCATGGTGTATTTGAAAGAGTTGGAAACTCTTAGACAACTTTGAAATTTTTCATTATATTTACATATATACTCTTAGATAGCTTTGACATCTTGTAGCTTGATATATATATATATATATATATGCATTAATTTTTTTATTGCAGATTACCTTTATTTATCATGATGTTGAATCAATCGTTTAATTCTAGTATTTTATAGCTTGTTCATATATGTAATATTTTTATTTGTTTTTATGTTTTAGTTCAAGTTTAATATTATGTTAGTTTTGCATTATAAAATTTATGATATTTAATAAATTATTCATTTCATGAGTATATTTACTACTAATTAATGGAAACTAGTAAATAAAAATGACTAAATTAATGACTAAATATATGACTAAAGTAATGACTAAATTAATGACTAAATTAATGACTAAATATATATCTAAATATATGACTAAATATATGACTAAATTAATGACTAAATATATGACTAAAGTAATGACTAAATTAACAACTAAATATATGACTAAATTAATGACTAAATATATGACTAA
This sequence comes from Sequoia sempervirens, assembly GCA_007258455.2. Taxonomy (NCBI): domain Eukaryota; kingdom Viridiplantae; phylum Streptophyta; class Pinopsida; order Cupressales; family Cupressaceae; genus Sequoia; species Sequoia sempervirens. Next base: position 70,700 of record VDFB02007984.1, on the reverse strand, counting down.
ATATATGATTAAATTAATGACTAAATATTTGACTAAAGTAATGACTAAATATATGACTAAAGTAATGACTAAATTAATGACTAAATATATGATTAAATATATGACCAAATAAATGACTACCATGACTAAATAAATGACCAGTTAACAATAATCAATGACTAAATATATGATTAAATAAATCACTACCATGACTAAATAAATGACTAAATTAACGAATAAATCAATGACTAAATCAATGACCAAATCAATGACTAAATAAATGACTAAAATAGTTTAGTCATAAATTTGGTGGTGTTATAAATGACTACAAATAAACCACTAATAGTTACGTGACTAAAATTAGTCATTTATATGCAATTTTTAGTAATTTATTGTCATATATTGTTGTTTGTGTACTAGTGAAACCAACAATTCAAAAGGGAATCGATTCTCCCAATTAAAGACCTCCAACTGCTTCACTCAAGGCTGGACAGGAGTTCATTTCTGATGGAGATTTTGTTAAAACTTTTGATTTTAGATCATTTTTTTATGAGTATAAAGGCAGGAAAATGAGACAAAAGATGCAGGATATCACTCATGAACGAGAGGTTGTTGCTTTAGAAGAATTGAAAAAGGAAATAGATAAAGACATGGAGTCCATCACTCCTAAAAGAGGGAGAGAGTTGCTTCTACCAGGGTGAGACATTAGTTCTACAATTGTATTTGATAGCTTCAGAAAGAGAGGGGACAAAATAGTGAATTTGACAGAGGAAGCAAGTGACAAGATGTATTCAGGATTTGGGTACAACCTAGATGAGTCCACCTTACTTATTTGGTCACTGCACCCCCATGACAAAAGACCAATTGTGATTGATAATCCAAACAAAAAATTTGGACACCTCTTGGTCCAAAGAGTAGGGGATACCAATCCCATGGAGACAGCATAATTGAATGTGAATGTGGTGAAATTCACCAAAGTACAAATTGATTAACTGGTTAAATAAAATGACAGGTTGAAGAAGGAACTAGCACATCAAAGAGAAAGATCATCTTTCTCTTCCACATTAGATTTGTATTCCCCGTGGCTTGAAAAGGATAAGAGAGTATTGAATGCATTGGTTGATAAAACTTATTGGAAGAATTACCACTTGAAATCTCAAGAGAGATGTAAAGAACTAGAGAAAGAAGTGAAAACCATCAAGTATAATACTGCATCTGAAATGATCAAGGGGAGATTCAATAAAATGATGAAATGTGTCGATGAATATTAAAAACAATTCAAGTAGGTATACTTAGCAATAGTGGAGAATGAATGACTACAAGGGAGAATAATTGAAAAGAGAGAGGAGCTTCGAGACAAGAAAATCCTGAAAGGACAAATAATGCAGACACATGACAAATTGGTAGAATCACACAATGGATATCATAACAGGCTCATGGAAGATCTCAACTGCTTCAATTCGACTCTAACACTTCATGATGATATGGGAAATCCTTGAGAGTATGATGATTGGAAGAGTTTGATGCGCTTCTAACTACTGCATTACAAGAAATCAATGATGAGGATATGGTTTTACAAAATACTCATGAGCAGCTCAAAAAGATGATGTATATGGAATATGATATGAGAGAGGTGATCTCCAATACGAACACTTATACTAAACAAGAGTAAATCCATCACCTCTCTGCATTCAATATGTTTCTTAACCAAACTATACGTATACCAAACACAATGGAACAACCATCAGAATGAAAGGAGTTAGCTGACAACATGAATGAGCACCTTATCATAAAGTAGAAGCTTTGAACATATCTTAGGTGGTCACAGGTTTCTGCTTGGAGATTAACGGATTGGTGCATTCACTTGTGGTGGCATTTTGTTTTTAATTATGTTTAGTTATCAAACGACATGAATTTTTGTAACGAGTTTGTAACTTGTTGCCTCTCATATATATAACAGATACCAAGACCCAAAGAAGATATCATCACATCATTTTCCATTTAGGGTAGGCATTAGTAAGAAGATAGATTGCACCAATTCGCCCATCCATCTCACATCAGAAACTATTGTTATAATGTATATTATTCGAAGATAAATATAATGGAGAAGGTTATGCATAATTGTTGATTTTCTTTCAAGTGTTCAACTATTGTATGTATTTATATGCTTATATGTTATTTGGTTATCTCTGAAGTGGTTGTTTATGTTATTCGAATTAAGTGTGTGAAAATGCATTTAATTTGTCAATACACATTTGTTGTAGTTGTGTGATGTTGTTGACTAGTTTATGTGTGCAAAAAGAATTAATTTCCTTTTAAGCAATCAAATTTGATAGGTTCCTATTTGGATTAAAGTTCTTTTGAATAGGTTGTCTTAATTGGTTTCTCTCCATGTTTGAATTAAGTCCTTTTACAACTTCACAGTAGCATAAGGGGGATATCACTAGGATCACTAAGAAGAGTCCAAATAACTGACATACTTGCACGTTTGCACAAGGTGCAAACATTAAAAGTTCCCAACTGTTCGAGTTAAGTTGAAGAGTAAATCTACCCATCTTACATAAGCCTATCTCCTAAATCATCATTCACTCCTCCACTCCATCCACCCAATAGAAGTAAGCATTGGTCATCCTTAGGATAATATATACAACTTGCAACTCACAATCTTAAATTCTCAATTACTTTCAATAGAAGATAGCCATTAAAATTTTGCATCTGCTTCATCTTTGCATTCCATAGTAAGTAGATTGCTTAATCTAGGAACAATATCTAGTTGTAAATTTTCTTAATTGTTCGGGTATACCTACCTAGGTCTAGCAGAGCCTAAAGAGCATAAGGTAATCAATCTTGTTTACCTTGTTCGTGGGCCAAAGGTGTATTAAGGGATTGGAACCCCCTTATGGTTTAAAAACCTGCACTTCTGAGACCTAACAAATCATTCATTGATCTCATAGTTATTTTTTCATAAAACTCATAGTCACAACATTTAGGACAGTCACAATGGATTTCAATGAAACAAAAGGAAAATTTTCATAGATTCACTATTCTATATATGATCGTAGTACTTTTCCTAGGGATCACGACGAGAGTAATTTTATAAACGCATGTTGTGGAAAACATTTATGAAATTTGCAGACATTTTTAGAATACAATATAAAGATGATATAGTTGAGAATCAAAATATTGAGGGATAGCCTCTTACCTAATCTGAACCCATGGAATTATGGTTATTCCATGCAAAAACTATAGGCTTAACAGAGGCAACCAACTTTGAAACTTTATCAGTGATATAGTGTAAGCAACTCATTATATGTTGGTACTCTTCATTTGAGTTGACATGATTTGGAGAGGCTCTTACTGGGAATTCAACAGATGGTTGTTAAATCTCTGTTGACGAACTAGATTTCCTCTTCATACTAGTATTAGATTTAGTATGATCTAGTGTTGCCATATAATTGACATCTTCTACACTTGCTTCTCTATTATTGATTTCCACCTAAAATACAATGTCAATTTCAACATATAGTCAGTTCAATAAAAATTTGAAATAAATAACACAATGTAAATTGAACCAAAAATCCATACATTTACTCCACATTTGTCCATTTTTGCGTGCAACCCGCCTCAGCCAAATGTATATTCAGTACTCACTTTATCTCTTGCTCTCTTGCCTTTGTTACTCTTTGTCAAATATTCTTCAGAACGCATACTTTCTTTCAATGCATCCCACTGTTTGAGAGATACATTGGAGTCTAACGTCTATTTTCCCTCCATGATTATTTTTCTACAATTGTATCTAAAACTGTTCACTGGAAGTCTCATCTTGTGCTTGTAATATTTTCTAGATATTTTTCCACCAACAGTGTCAAAGGCATTTTCCATTTTTTGTATAACATTTTCCACATTTTGTGGATCTTGCTCTGCAAAATTTGATTTGCAGGTATTCAAATGGTCCCTACATCTTACACCCAACTCAGAGGCCCACCTTGTAGCATTTTTCCCAATGGATTCACTATCTCTTGATACCTCAACCAAGAATGACTTCTTCCCTTCTAATATTCTTTCTTTTGCATTCCTCTATGTAGATCTGTATAAATCTTGACTCAATCTTTGTCTTTTAACATAAGCAGGCACATCTTCTATTGAACCACTACAAATAATTCTGGTTGATCCACTAATTCCATCAAAAGGTGCACTCTCATGCACATCAGATGTAAGTGGACTCTCTTCATGACTTTCATTAACTGGAACTTCATGCTCCTTGGCCACATCATGTGTGGCATGAGTAGGTAGATCAATACTGGTCTCCACAGATTTCACTTCATCACAACTATTTTTTTCACCAACTACATGATGGCAACACAAGGGCAGACAACTGAGAGGGGGGGTGAATCAGTTGTCACTGAATTTCAAACTTATTCAGCTTATTAACCTTATTCTCATATCTAATCATTAATCATGAAAGTATAAAAGAACAACACATCAAAATCACACATAACACCAATATTTTTTACATGGAAAGCTTGTTAGGGAAAAAACCACGGTGGAGGTCAGTCCACAAGATTATACCCTATTAAAAGTATAAGAAAATATGAATGGGGAATGCACACTCATTTAGGCACACTACCTAGAGCTCACTGCTCAAATAAAAAATAAGCTTACTTCCCAAAGGAAGACACACTGTCTTACAGAAAGGTTCTGATTAAATCCATTAGATTTTGAACTAAGAAATAGCATCTGCTAATGCCTGGTTACAATTTCGGTTAAGCACATAAACACTTCTTCACTCTTCTTCACTCTCTGCTCTACCTTCGAATGATTTGAACAATATTCACACACAGGACTTATACACTTTGCATCCTCTTTCTCATTCACTCTTTCAAATGATAAAACAATCGCTCTTATATATCTGCAACAAGAAATTCCATCACTATAGGTCAGCTCCAAAGAAACAATAAAAGAATTACAAATAGTCAGCCCAAAACACACAAATATTATTCATGCGAATCAACCAAGGTCGCCCACAACATAGTGAAGACCGAAAATAATATCCTCAAATATGAACCACTTCAATTCATTACTCCTCGAAGATCCACAACACGCTTCAACACCTTGTCGGCCAAGAACATGAAAAACATGAACATGCAAGAGAAAATCTCGGATCACGAGCACGACGATCAATGTGGACGTGCAACACAAATAGAGCATGAACTATAAACATCCATAAGCATCATGAAACATTAGAGAAGCATCCGTAGCAACTAAACTAACTGAAATCACATGGTCTTCATTTAGGAACACAAACTGAAGTAACAAAAAAACTGCTAGAATACAAATCTTCATAACTCGATCAAATCTTCACACGGATCTCTAAAAATTGACATAGATAAACTAGATATACTCCATAAGAAATCCTTTAGTCCACAACCTTAGAATAGAAATGACCTGAACACACTGATAGAAAGAACTTCACTTCACCTTTGACAACCTGTAGCACTTCTTATTACAATTTTCTCAATATCCTTGACATATACAACTTCTAATGCAACAATGCTAATAGTGTTGACATCAATGACAACCACATATCAGTAGCATACCACAACGTCCAACAATATCCCCCTTTGGCATTGATGGCAACACATGATGTGAAAAATACCATCAACACAACTACACTTACTCCTCCTTAGGTTTTGACTCTTCTTCTCAACTACTCTTCTCTCCCAGAAAGATTTTTCACATTGCTCTTCTCCCCCTTTGACATCAATGGAAAAGATCTCTTCTATGCAAGCTCTAAACCACATATTTGAACACCTAAACTTTTGAACATCTAACTACTCCCCCTGAGTAGCAGGCACCACAACATCAATCTAAATCAAAATATGATCATGAAATGCACGGATTGATGCAAATCAATGCATCCTTAGTTCTGATTAGGAGGGGTAATCACCCCTAACTTCCCTTTGAGATACTCAAAAGTATCCTTAGGAAACGGCTTGGTAAATATGTCTGCAATCTACTCCTTAGTAGACACATACTCCAATCAGACTTCTTTTTCGCTTACTTTCTCTCTCAAAAAGTGAAACTTGATATATATATGCTTGGTCTTGGAATGCAACACTGGATTCCTAGAAATATTAATAGTACTTGAGTTATCACATAATATAGCAATTGGCTTATCATACACCATTCTGATATCCTTCAACATATGTTTCATCCACAACACTTGAGTATAATTATTAGCAGCATCAATGTATTATGCTTCTGCAGTAGACAAAGAAATGGCATTATGCTTTTTTCTTAACCATGAAATCAGCTTCTTTCCCAAGAAAAATGCTCCACCACTAGTACTTTTCCTGTCATTCACATCTCCTACCCAAACAGCATCAGTAAAGGCACTCAAAGTAAGATCATCATCTTTAGGATACCATAAACCAAAATCAATTGTCCCCTTCAAGTTTCTAAAAATCCTCTTCACATTAGTCACATGAGATTCTTTAGGATCAGCTTGAAATCTAGCAATAATACATACAACATTCATGATATCAAGCCTAGTTTGAGTCAAATAAAGCAATCCACCAATCAATGATATGTATCTAGTTTGATTTTCCTTTAGAGAATCATCATTAGTTGTCAACTTGCATCCGGTCACCATGGGTGTAACAACTAGCTTTGAATCTTCCATACCAAATTTCTTCAGCAATTCTTTCACATACTTGGACTGAGATATAAAGATCCCTTTGTCTAACTAAGTAATTTTCAATCCCAAGAAGAATTTCATCTCTCCAATCATTGACATCTCAAATTCATTTTGCATCTCATTAGCAAACTTCATACACAAGCTATCATCTCCTCCAAATATTATATCATCAATAAAAACTTCCACAATCAAATCGTTATCATCATTCTTGAAATACAAATTACTATCAATAGTACCTTTGTTAAATCCAAGCTTCACCAAGTACTTATCCAATCTGGCATACCATGCTCTAGGATCTTGTTTGAGTCCATACAATGCTTTCTTCAATCGGCAAACCATATCTCCCTAATCAGTCAACTAAAATCCATCAGGTTGCTCAACATACACTTCTTCCAATTTGCCATTTAGAAAGGCGGACCTGACATCCATTTGATAAACTTTGTAGTCTTTGTAAGCATCATAAGCAAGAAACAATCTCACAGCTTCAATTCTAGCAACAGGTGCAAAGGTTTCTTCAAAATCAATACCTTCCATCTGTGAATATCCCTTACATACCATTCTTGCTTTATTTCTAACCACTTCACCTTGTTCATTTAGTTTATTTCTAAAGACCCATTTAGTTCCAATTACATTCTCATCCTTAGTTATGGGAACAAGAATCCATGTATCATTCTTTTCAATTTTTTGTAATTCCTCTTCCATTGCTTCAACCCAATGTTCATCTTTGCATGCTTCATTCACACTAGTAGGCTCAGTTTTTTAAATTAAACAATATTCTTATGTAATTCTTCTCCTAGTCTAGACACCTTTGTTCTTGTCACCTATGATCTAATCCTCTGCATGATTGAACCTTACATACCTCAGAGCCTTCTTAGAATTTTCTTCAACTTCAGGCTCTTTTGATCTCTCTCCTATTCTTCCACCAATTTATCCTTTCTCTTGGTATTCTTGATTCACCAGAATGATTTGCACTTGGTTTGAGTTCTAACCTTGCTTTCCTTTGTTTGTACTATCATTATGATCATCAGAATCATATCCATAGATTTTGGATAGTGCACCAAAGTCTTCATCAAGCTTAACATTTTCACTTTCAACCATTTTCTTCAATCTTTTATTGTAACACCGGTAGGCCTTACTCTTAGTAGCATAACCCAGAAAGGTTCCTTCATCACTCCTAGCATCAAACTTTCCTATATCTTATCTCTTTTGATATAACACTTGCTTCCAAAGATATTGAAATATCTAACAGTAGGTTTTGACTAGTCCATAGCTCAAAAGGATTCTTACTAGTATCACCTTTTATTTCTACCCGATTAAGTGTGTACACAAAAGTACTCGCGGCTTCTCTCCAGTAGATATGAGGTACATTTCCTTCCAACAGCATGGTTCTAGCAGCATCTAGAACTATTCTATTCTTCCTTTCCACAACTCCATTTTTTTGAGGGGTTTGCAATGCAGATAACTGTCTCTTTATTCCATGCTCTTCAAAAAAAGAATTAAACTCACCAGAAGTGAATTCACCACCTCTATCTGATCTGAGACATTTAATCTTCAGACCTTTCTCTATCTCAACCATAGCCTTAAATATCTTGAAATTTTCCAGAGCTTCAGATTTCTCCCTTAAGAAAGTAGCCCACATCATCCTTGAATAGTCATGAATAAAAAACATGAAGTATTTGTATCCTTGTAAACTTCTAGTTCTAGCAAGACCACACAAATCAGTATGCACAAGATCCAACAATCCATTTGAATTTAGTTGTTTACTCCAAAATGAAATAAATGTTTGCTTTCCTAACTGACATTCTTTGCATATGGCATTAGTAGGTTTCATCAGGTTAGGAAGATCTCTCACAACCTTAGTGGAACTCATCTGGACAATATTATCAAAGTTAACATGACACATTCTCCTATGCCACAACTAGCTTTCATCAATTTGAGAAATCAAAAAAAAATTACTAACAGTACTCAGGTGGAAAATATTACCTTTTGTTTTTGTACCTGATGCAATCACATTTCCAGAATTTCCCAATATTTTGTACTTTTTATCCATGAACTGAAGATTGTATCCCTTATCAACCATTTTTCCAACACTTAAAATATTATTCTTCAAACCTTCAACATATAAGACATCATTAGTGCTATGCTTACCATTAAGAGAAATGCATCCTCTTCCATGGATCACACTAGTTGTATTATCACCAAATCTCACAACACCACCATCATACTTTTCCAAGTTCACAAACTTGCTTTTATCTCCTTTCATATGATGAGAACAACCACTGTCAATTACCCATTCATCTTTCTCTTCAACTCGAGCAGCTAGGGCTTTCTCCACATTTGTACAACTAGCAGATTCAATAGACACAAGACTATTTTCCTTGATAGCAATAAACAAAAATTCATCTTCACTTGCATTTCCTTTGTCAGATTCATCATCTTTCACACCTTCATCAGCAGCATAGTAACACTTCTTTTGGAATTTAGGCTTGTTATATCTTGGCTTGGAAACTCTCTCAGGACATCTTGATGAAAAATGACCTATCTTGTTGCAAGAGAAACATTTAATAAGGAACTTCCCTTTATACTTACCTTGTCCTTTGGCTTCTCTTTTCACAATCAATGCTTCAAGTTCTTCAAGTTCTCTTTCTTCTTCATTGATTTGTCTCATTTCATCCTCATACTTGAATGTCTTTCTAGATGAACTTTCACCCGGATCATATCTTTGTCTATCTCTTCCAGAAGTAGTAGCCTTGAATGCAAATTCAACCTTAGGAAGTGCATCATCGAATTCACTTAACTCAAAAGCATCAAGCTTACTAATAAACATATCTCTGGTAACATTTGTCACAATCCAGATCTCTTCAATAGCACTAGCCTTGACTTTGTAAGAATCAGGCAAGGATCTAAGCACTTTAGCAACAATCTTTGATTCATCTATTTGACCGCCAGCACATCTGATACCACACACAAGTTCATTCACTCTTTGCATGAAAGTAGTAACATTTTCATCATCACCCACTTTCAACTTTTCATATTTCCCTTTCAGACTTTGTAGCTTAGCAATCTTCACATTAGCATCACCTTCATACAAGGTCTCCAACTTTTTCCAAATCTCATAAGCAGTCTTCAGATCCATCACAATTTTCATCTCAGTATCAGTCAAAGCACTCAACAACGCCTCCTTAGCCTTGATATTGTATTCAGCATCCCTGACCTTAGTAAAAGTAGTAGGACCATTTTGTGGAACAACATATATATTTTTTCTAATGCTCCAGTATGGTTCACCAATGCATCTCAGATGGCACTCCATTTGAGTCTTCCATAAAGAATAATTTGTTCCATCAAATCTAGGACTATCCTTCTTATAAGTTGCCAACTCGGATCACCTCAAGCTATTAAACTTCTTCCAAGGAACCACAAGCTCTGATACCAATTGTTGGCAACACAAGGGCAGACAACTAAGAGGGGGGTGAACCACTTGTCACAGAATTTCAAACTTATTCAACTTATTAACCTTATTCTCATATTTGATCATTAATCATGAAAGCATAAAAAAACAACACATCAGAATCACACATAACACCAATATTTTTTACGTGGAAACCCTATTAGGGGAAAAACCACGATGGAGGTTAGTCCACAAGATTATACCCTATTAAAAGTATAAGAAAATATGAATGGGGAATGCACATGCATTTAGTCACATTTCCTAGAGCTCACTGCTCAAATACAAAATAGGCTTACTGCCCAAAGGAAGACACCCTATCTTACAGAAAGGTTCTGATTAAATCCATCATATTTTGAACTAAGAAAATAGCATCTGCTAATGCCTGGTTATAGTTTTGGTTAAGCACATAAACACTTTTTCACTCTTCTTCACTCTTTGCTCTTCCTTCAAATCATTTGAACAATATTCACACACATGACTTATACACTTCACATCCTCTTTCTCATTCACTCTTTCAAATGATAAAATAATCTCTCTTATATATCCGCAACAAGAAATTCCATCGCTATAGGTTGGCTCCAAAGAAATAATAAAATAATTACAAATAGTCGTCCCAAAACACATAAAGATTATTCATGTGAATCAACCAAGGTTAGCCAAAACATAGTGAAGACTGAAAATAACATCCTCAAACACGAACCACTTCAATTAATTACTCCTCGAAGATCCACAACATGCTTCAACACCTTGTCGGCCAAGAACATGAAAAACATGAACACGCAAGAGAAAATATTGGATCACAAGCATGACGATCAATGTGGATGTGCAACATAGATAGAGCATGAACTAGAAACATCCACAAGCATCATGAAACATAAAAGAAGAATCCACAACAATTGAACTAACTGAGATCACATGATCTTCATTCAGAAACACAAACTAAAGTAATAGAAAAACTGCCATACTACAAATCTCCATAACTCGATCAAATCTTCACGTGGATCTCTGAAACTTGATGTGGATAAACTAGATATACTCCACAAGGAACCCTTTAGTCCACAACCTCATAATAGAAACAACCTAAACACACCGACAGAAAGAACTTCACTTCACCTCTAACAACCTATAACACTTCTTATTACAATTTTCTCAATATCCTCGACATATACAACTTCTAATGCAACAATTCTAATAGTGTTGACATCAATGACAACCACATATCAGCAGCACACCACAACATCCAACACTACATTTTTTGAATCACAAAAGCATTGGCTTCTACGAGTTGGTAGCACTGTATCTTTACTTTCTTTTTGTTTTTCTCTGCACTGTTTTTCTTTCTTGTAAAACAAAAAAAAAATCATATCATTTCTTATATACATAAAGCTCTTGCTTATAAAATTTCATTAAATAGTATTAAAAAAATAATATACTACTTAGTGGATTTACAACTTGCCTATTTTTCAAACCAAGACGCGATAAATATTCATTATTCTTGGCCACACGTTCTTCACAAAAGCGCTCATAATCTGTCACTAGAATTTCAGCATTGTGATCACTATCATCTAATTTTCACCTTAAATTCTTTTTCTTCATTTCCTGATGTCCAAAAAAACAATAATGTATAAATTAGCAACTTGATACAAAGATAATTAACCGTAACAGAAATTGCGTAAATACAAGTTTATGAGGTCTCAGTTTTAATAAACAATCATTAAAACATGTACAAAGTCTAAAGCACTGCAAAAAAAATAGTCATTAGATATTGTGGGTGTTTCAGTCAATGGATATTAAATAATGGTGCCCTACAGAAATGACAGTTGCATAAAAAAATTAGCAGTGTATTTGAATCAATCCATCAAATCTTTAGCAATAATGTTTTCATTCATGGTTCAATAAAAAAATCTATATTACCAAATTTTAACTAGACATGAACTTTTAGCATGGAAACCATTTTGTACAACTAAACCAATGCTTTGCTTAAGTGATATCACCATCACTAAGAAATGTCTATGGTATTTGGTGATTCTTACTTCTGTTATTTTGTTACGTAATAATTTGTTCATAACATCCACATACATTCATGAAGGGGTAGATTTCATGAAAAAGAACAAATATGTTGGAGTGGACAGTGAGTTACAAGCAAGGAACACCATGATTTGAGGACTAATTAGTCAAATAGCAGTGAACTTAAAGATATATGAAAAATAGTGAAGAACATTTAATCAAAGAAAAAAAAAGCAATGACCTTACAGTATATAAAGATACATATGAGACGGTGATTTCTAGCGCATAAAGTCAGAAGCACAAATGTTGATAACAGTGATATTGTTAAAAAGAATGTGAAGACAACAAAGGATGAGAGCAGCATGTAATGCCAAAATAGTGATGATATAATGAGGAAATGCTTCTATTGCAATGGGGAATCACTGTATCGATGCCTTGAGCATTGACAAAAAATAGTGATCTATCATCAAGGATTGTATACTTCTACTATAAACAGTGAAGGAATAGAGAACAAAAGACCATATCAATGAGGAAATGAGTGCCACAGTGGGTGAAAGATCCAAGAAATGAATACAACAATGAGAAATACTTTCATGGCAGTGAGCAATCAATGCCAAAGCAGTTCACAAGGAAATGGTATACAATAATATTACAAAATAGGGCTAAAGATAATGCCATATGTAGGGAAGACAATGCTATTTTAGTAAAAGAGTGTAAAAGAAAACATAGAAACAATGTTTAATAATACTTCAATGATGGCTTTTATAAAGGATTCTAGAATAATGGTAGTGATAATGAACATATATAAAAGCAATAAATAGTCCAGAGGAGTTGTCAAGAAAAGATCATTGTCAAAGTAAAGCAATGATGGTATACATATTCATATTGCATTCATATTCATATTCATATTGCATCCTCGTTTATATATGAAAACATATTCATATTGCATACAACATTTATATGAAAACATATTCATATTGCATCCTCATTTTTATATGAAAACATATTCATATTGCATTCATATAGCAACTTTTTTCAACATTAAAGCTTTGAAACAGGTATTAGTCTGAAGGTATGTGTCCTTAAAACATAAAACAGTCTTAAAATAACATAAAAGTCTTACATAAAAGGTCATAAAATGGGGCTCATCAATAATCATCTGCATTTCTAGCAAGATCAAAATCCTGATCACTCATGTTTGTATCTACTTGATTTTCTTCCTCATCCTCATTTATGACATGCAATACATTCTCTCTCCCAATTTCTTCATTGGTAATCAAAATCTCTTCTTCAAACATTCCCTCATTGTCTTCATCCACTTATTTGAATGTTTCTTGTAAATTAACATATTTCTCATCAGGCATTACCTCAACAACTTCCATGAATTTTCATCTCGAGTGAGACTCTGTTTGAATGACATATGACCAACCTAGGCTTCTTACGTCATCAATTAGAAATGATTGGTTAATTTAAAGAGGGGAAACATACGGCTCATCTGTCTCTAATAAAAATTGTTGTGTATTTGCACATACAAATCCATACTCATCAAATTGTACTGTGGATGGTCAGATCCACTTATATTTTAATAATATAGGACCATTTTCACCAAAGTCCACTTGAATAATTTCTTGGATGAATCCAACATAAAATTTCTTCTCAATTTCATGAAGAAATTCAGCACTAACAACACAATCACAATTTGTCTTTCCTTTGTCTTTTTCTTCCACTCTTAAATGACTACCATAGGCCCACATTCCACTAAAACGCATAGCCCATAAATGTGGAGGTGATGAAAGCTCACTTTCCTTTTTTGTTATATCTTGACCTTCTTCTTTTGCATCAGTGATTGCATTAGCAATCCATTCTTCAAATTTTGGAAAAGAATCACCTCTAATCAAATCATGACATCTGCGCTTTTGAGGTCGATGTTGCATCCAATTTTGATTCTCTTCTTCATATTTTATACATAGAATAATGACGTACAAATAGTAAGATTAATAATATAAATGTGTAAATGCAATTAAGTAAATAAATTATTGTGTAATTTTTTTTACCTATGCCACTTATCGAACGAAGATGTGTTTTGAAGAATAAAGGCATGTATTTCACTTCTTTCTTGATATGATATATTGAAGCGATATCCATTTCCTTCTAATACTTCACCTGCAACTCTCTCATCTTCGTCATCATCCCATACACATCGATTGACATTTTTAAAATCCTTCATATATTCTGTGCAAAATCCCATGGCCTCTTGCATTGAATATCCCTCAGACATGCTACCTTCTAGTTTTTCCCTAGTATGGACAATTTTTTTCAAAACTTTCATACATCGTTCTATAGGATACATCAATGCTCTAGTTCATATTCTAGATGTATCAAAAGATGCATAGAAATGTTAAAGATTGTTGGTGCAAATTCTCGTTCCAATAGACAAAGGACTTCAACAACCTCCTCCCTCAAACTATCAAAGTTCGAAGGATCTAATACATGTAAACTCATTCTCTTTAATATTAGGCCCAACCTTATAATTTCCAATCTTGGCCCCTTTTCCAAACTTGATATATTTACCACAATAGGTAAAATATTCTCGATTATGACATGATAGTCATGGGTCTTGAGGCCTCTTAAGCTATTAATGTCATTTTTTCTTTTGATGTTGCTACTTACATATCCAGTGGGAAAGAAAGTTTGAGACATCAACTGTAATAATTTTGCACATTGTTCCTTTGTCTATACATAAGGAGCATTAGGTTTTCTATATTTTTTATTATCATATTTTTCAACCCAAAGATTTCAATGAATCTTTATTTCTCGAAAGTCTTCATGTGATGAAATAGTGTCAAAAGCACCAAAAAGAGTTTCTATAATAGCATAAGCTATATTTTTCTCAGCATGCATAAAGTCATCAATATGTGTAATGGCTATATCCTTAAAGTATGGAAACTTATACAATATGCACAACCGTTTTACACCGCTTTCATTACATGGATCATATCTACTACCAGCAATCCCATCATTTTCAATAAATGACATTCATTACATGGATCATATCTACTACCAGCAATCCCATCATTTTCAATAAATGACATTCTTTTTTGTCCATTCTCAACAATGTAATCACCTATTATTAGCAATGGTGCTTCACGATTCTCTTCTTGACCATTGAAACATGTTTTTTTGTCGATGATATGGATGATCCATTTTAAGGTAAGCATGATGTCCACAATAAATACACTTACGCAAACTTCTTGAGTGCCTCACAAAATCCTTAAAGTTGCAAGAAGGGCATCCATGTTATCCATGAACAGAGAGACCAAACAATGTGCCATATGCAGGAAGATCATGAATCGTAAACAATAAGGAAGCTCTTAAAGTTAATTTGATTGAATGACCATCCCTTAAAGATTGAATTGCTTCAATTCCTTTCCACAATTTCATTAGCTCATCATATAATGGCTCTAGATAAGCATCTATTGTATTTGAAGTCACACTTTTCTTTCCTAGTATAATCAATGATAACATTAAGAAAAATGGTTTAGTTGCTAACCATGGAGGCAAGTAATAATTTATTAGAAACACTGGCCAAGTTGACCATTTAGTACTTTGATCTGAGAATGGGTTCACCCCATCTAGAGCAAAACCCAACCTTATATTATGAGGATCTTGATAAAAATTGGGCCATCTGTTATCAAATTCCATCCACATCTTAGAATCAAGCACATGTCATTGTTTTCCATCAGTGCTCTTATTTTGGGCATGCCACTGCATAAGTTCAGCAATGTCTCTGCACCTATACATTCGGAGTAATTGTGGGATTATCAGAAAGTGGCAAAGAACCTTTCTAGGAACCACAGCTAATTTCAACCCTTATCTATACCTCAGTTCATGACATTTTAGACATTCACTCTCATTTGCAATATTTTTGTGAAATAATACACAACCATTCACACATGTGTGGATTTTTTCATTCCCCAAGCCGACCTTACTAATTTTATTTTTACATTGACTTCGTTTTGTTGGCAATGTGGAGTCAGCTGGTAAAAATGAACTTAATAATGCCAATAACTGATCTACACTCTCATCTGTCCAACCATGCACCACTTGCAAGTTAAGAATTTGAAGGATTGTTGTCAAATTACTTAACTTGCAATTATCATACACAGGCTTTAAATCATCATCAATTGACTTGGACAAATCATCGTTTAGACCCTCATTCAACATTTTATCAACTTCAAACCCTTCATCAAACATTTCTACCTCTTCATCTATGTTTAGTGTCACTTCGTCTATGTTTGTTGCCTCTTCATCTCTCACAGTTTTCCTTTCTATCATATCTTCATAATAATTGTAATCCCAAGGGCTTATACCACTATGCCCATATCTTATCATATGTTGATAAATCATATTTATTTTTTTCACCTTTCCACCAAGACAATTTTACATGGACATGGATATTTGTCAATGTCCCTCTCATCAGCTACTCTCTCATCATATGCATGTTATTGATTTGTATTCAACCTTTGACGTTGATCCATCTGTAATATTGTGCATTCCCGTATTAATTTAGTTTTTTATTTAAAGAAAAAAACATAAATCTGAAAATAGAGATGCCAAAACATTGTTGAAAGTAGTCTCTTTTAGTACAAACCATAACAGAAAGAAGAGGATATAATGAGTCATTGTTCTTAAATCTATCTTACATTCATTTAAAGTTTACCTACTAAGAATGGAATATTCATGTGTTTCCTATCAGCTTACTTTCAGCAATGAGGGTTTTGAATTACCTCTGAATTCGCTATAGAGGGCCTCGCTAACTTCAAATTTGTTGCAGAAAACTCCGAATTCCTTGCCCGCCTTTTCAAAAGTATCCAGGTCTTATCCAAACAAGCTTTATCACCCATGCAAGTGCTTCAATACATGTCCATGAGAATAAAAAATGTCAACAACAATCCAATTTCATTCCCATGCCAACAATTATACATTTTACAAGTTGTCTAACTTATAAATATAGACAAGTTATGTAAACCACTAGATAAATAGCATTTAAAGGTTTTTCGTCTCTAACTTATAATCTATTTTTGAGTTCAGCTAATACAGCTCTTTTTTTTTTGTTTGCTTTCATGGTTGTTACTCATGTAAATTGTACTTTCATATCCCTTTGAGCTGCTTTCTATATTTCTTTCTTCTGCATTGGTTGTGTTATGAAATTAAAACTTGAAGGTGCCCCTACTGATAAGATTTGAGTCTTTAGTTGTTTACTTGTTTTTGTGATATTTTACTTTTGAGTCTTAAAATCAAAGCAAACATGTACGAAGGTTGAGTTGCATCTGAGGATCAGGTATTCTCATGTGAAAGGTTTTCTCTTTGAGTCTTTAGTTGTTTCAGTTATATTTGAGTCTTAAAATCAAAATAAAAAATATGAAGGTTGAGATGTGTTTCAGTATAGTTATGGAAGAAGATTTAATTAATGTTTTGAGCCACTCTTTCGACACAACATCAGGATGAGTGATGGATAAGGATTGCAAACATAAGCTCTTTAAATTCATATACATTAAGAGGTGGGGAAATCTAGACCAATTAAGATCAAGTCAGAAATACAAATTATGAATTGAATATTAAATAATTTTTTAAATGTTTTCTCACCGTGACTTGTTACATTTATAAAGTGCCTATTAATAAAAAAATGATTGGATTATGAGTAAAAATATATCCAGGTAAAAATTGAAGTTTATGGCATGTCCAGGATACAATCTTAGGTGATTTGTGAGTCTAGAATTTCAAGGTAGAAAATGAATTGTAAAAATCTAAAACCATAACTTTAAGTGTGAATTAAGTCAAAAGGTTTTGGGTTTACCACAACACTGAGGCTAGGTGCTTTGTTTCTATAAGATAATTTGAGTACCTAAACTTTTTATAATTGTGCTTCTGACTTTCAACTTAGTTTTTATTTGATTTTTTTGAAAACATCAAAGACTGAGATTAGGTTTTGAAGAAGTCAAACTAGATCAGAAATAAGGATGAAAGCTTTGGAAAAGACAAATTATTGAATGCTCTATAGATTGGTGCAAAAAAATGGGTTTTGCAGGGTAACCTTACCAAATTTGAACATTTATGAGACTTAGACATTGTATATTTTGTATCTTCTTATTGTGTTGATCCTTTATCAGTTTGTATGTGCTTTGAGTTCTCGATCAAATCTGATGTTTTATTATTTAAGGGATTTAACCTTTTGATTGATTGATCTGAGTTTGACATTTAATGATACAAACCACACTGGAAGTTCAATTATGTTTAATGAGTTTGCAAGCCTATGTGGAGCTGTTCAAGGTCATCCTTTATGACCTTTGTTTATCATTTTGTTGTCCAATCTAGTTGGATATTATCCTTATTTTATTACTTCTCTATTTCATGAGGGTTCATTGACATGGTCATCCAGAAAACATATCTTAAATTAGTTGATTGGTTGAGTGGCTAAAACTCCACATTCAATAATTGATTAGACTTATCTGTGTTTCTTAAGGATTAGAGCTTGTTTTCATAATTCTAATATTGGAAAATGGCAAGCAAATGACAGATGCATTTGAATTCCTACTCATATTTTTGTATTAGCTTGTTGGGAGGTTTTAATAAGCTACTGCATTGGGATATTTCTATTAATTAATTCACTTTTCTTTATTTCTTCTATTAATTAAATAAACGCTTGTTATTTAATTATGTTACTAATTAACCTTATTCTTTCGGTTAAATTAAATAAATCATTATTTAATTTATTCTTTATCATATTTCAACTATAATTAAATAAATTCTTAATTTATTTAATTATTCATTTTGAGTCCTTTCATCACTTAGTTAAATAAATATTATTTATTTAATTATCCTTCGAATATTGTCTCTTGAATTAAATGAATTATTTAATTCATAAATTCTATTTTAACACATTCTTCTATATTTTAGATAATTATGTGAGTTATCTAAGTATTCACTTTTACTCAACTCGACATCTATTTTAATCGTTCAGTTAACTATTCATTTGATGTCTGAGTGGCATTCTCGAGTAATCTCCTCGTCTAACCATTCAATCGTCCAGTTCTAACTCATTTGCGTGCACATGCATATTAATTAAATATTATTATTTAATTAATTAAGTGTTGTGCGTGTTCGAACAGAGAGTTGCTTTAATCAATCTTTATATTTGTCATGCAAAGATAATTCTTGTCTTCGAATGCCGAACTGAAGATTAAATCATTTATTTAATCTTTAATTCTATTTCTAATTTGAATCACTCGTGTCATCAGGAACATAATGCATGTCTAATCAGTCAATCTCAACCGTCCGTTGATCTTTCAATCTTGACCTGTCATTCGAATAATCAATTTTCTATAAATTGATTTGTCATTCTTCATTCCAATCTCTCTCACAAATTTTGTAACTTTGGAGAGCACTTTTGTCTTGAATCTTCGATATTTTGCTAATCACTATCTTAGGCTATACTTGCACGAACTTGAAAATCTGAGGGCAATTATACTACACAAGCAAAATGGAGAAGGGCAATCGAGATGAATCATGGAAATACGTTTGAAGATTGGTGAGATTGTTCTAGTTTTTAATTATGTTTTTACTTTCCCATGTTCTTTGTTGCTTAACGAATGAATTTGCATTTTAGATTTTGGTATTATTTACATGTGTGCTTCAAATCTTCTTTGTTGTCTATTGTGCAAAGCCTTTTCATTTTCAGCATTACATTTTGGTGAACCCGACGTGAAGACACCATCTTCGCGAATCCGTAGATCTTTTAATTTTCGTTTTTGCATATTTTTCATACGGAACGACGCATGTGAAGTTTCTGCACCGCAATTGACTTTCTAAACTGCATGTGAAGTTTCTGAACCGCAATTGGATTTATGAACCGCATCTGACAGAGAAACAACGCATCTGACAATTCCTAAACCGCAACTGGTGTCCCGAGCCGCAACTAAAAAAGAAACGACGCATCTGACTGGTAACGAAGCGATGCAATTGACTGGTAAAATTTTATTTCTGCTTTCGGCAATCTGGAATTTTCAATTGATTTTCATGTTACTGATATTTTATTTTCAGCATGTGGCCATTTGGAGTTAACAAGCTTTTGCAGGACGATTGACGAAGACAATATTGAAAAATTACTAATGATATCTTCTGACGCTTGTCGAAGACCCTAGTTAAATTTTGAAATAGATTGTTTGGTAGCATAGCAAATCTTTCGTTTGGTTAAAATTAATAAGTGTCTACTATGTTTGGTGCGAAAGCACAAGTCTGGTTACCCTTACGATTTGGTATATCGAAGTATCCTCTCCTTTAGCATCCGGGAGTGCGAACTGGGTGTAAGAGAATGATTATAACTCTAGAACTTAGGACCTGTTCGGGAAGTAAAAGTACTCGACTCGGTGGTAGCAGACGGTAGCACCCTGAACCCGAGGTACTTCCAGTAGGTTATTGAAAGTGGGTTGCAAAGGGAAGTTGGGTCTGCAAATGGAGTTTCAAAGTGTTGTAAGTGAATGAACAGTGGCTGCCCACTCAAAATAGCAAACTGAAACCCAATAAGTTCATCTGATTTAGCTTCATGGTGATGCTTGAGATCCTACTCTAACCAAGGACTAAAAGAAATAGCAAAAGAGAAAGGGTAAGGGAAGTTGTTCTAATCATAATCTATGAATGAACAATAACAATGGAGGGTGCTACAGTAGATAGACTCCCACAAACTGGATTTTTCTTGACCAAGAAAGACTTACAACTACACAAAATCAGTACAATCTTCTAAGGTATGTAGATTTTCAGATTGTACATGCACATCATGAACATACAATTGAACTAACTTGCAGCAAATAAGTTAGCTCGAACTAGCTTTACAAAGTGATTCATCATCAAAAAACCACAAAAAACATGAGCTAGAAGTGCATCAAATACTGTAACAACCAACACCATTAAAGTCACCCAAGAAACTACAAGCTAAAACTAACATGGAAGTAGAACCATGCATGCAAGATGAGAAAAATCAAAGAGAACACCCATAAAATCATGCAATTTTGTCTTTTATTGTTGCAAATGCCTTTTGCTTCAATTCTCCAACCATTTACAAATGAGGGGCAAGCTCCTATTTATAGTTTTCCAAAGCTTAAATGAATGGATAGGATTTAATTACATTGTGTGGCTTAGATTCATTACAAGCTAGGGTTTCACCTACCCCCAATATTTCACAATTTAAAATAGGCTATTATGTCCTCTTCTCTCTTTTGTCTTGTGGCCTATTTTTTCATCTAGTGACCCTCGCACTGTAGTAGTTTTGTCCTATAGTGACTGCCTTCCCTACTGTAGTTGAAACTGCTAAAGATTTCCCTTTATCTGATATATTCACAACATTCTTGTAGCCAATTATGTGCATTCTTGTTTGCAGATTTGTGTCACTGTGAAACAGATAAGCTGCTCCTGATCTGGGTGGATAGCTCCTTAAAGATCATCATCATCTAGTGAAAAGTAGGACAACTCCCTTCAGCTTTCTTCGAGACCACCTCCTTGCATTTTTTCATTGACTTCCTTGGCATAAGCCTTCTTCTAATGCCTGCTTTGTTGATGGGTGCTAGGAGGAGAGGCAATTAATAGATGAATACTAACTGGAGAAATGTCCTCCTTCCTTGTTCAACTTCCTCAATGGGTCTCCCCAATGGATCCATAGCAAGTTCCATAAATCGTGCATGCAAAAGATGCAGTAAGTGCATTTACACATAAATCAAGGCAAATGTTAGTCAAATCCTGCAAACTCATTGTTAGATCCACCCATGCATCAATAATTGATTATAATATTCATCACTATTCCACATTTGGAGCTCATTTGGACCATAAATATTAATGCATTGAGCTTGTCTTACATGGTTGAAATTAGGTCTAAGAGAAGAGAGAGAGAAAACATGTCGAACCCAACCGAGTTCATCAATCCATTTTCTTCAAGACCTCATAAGACTTTGTTAGACAAATTCACCACTAGAAACACTCAAGGACACATTGTAGTAGAGGACATAGAGGCTGCTGCACAGGACCCTGAGTTTGCCTCTTTTGTAGATGAGTACCTAGCAAATGATCGTCAACAATTTTTAGGAAAATTGCTAGTTGAAGGTGCTACCTTACCTCCAGGATTTGACATTAGCACCTTACAAACTCAACCTACACAAGGGACAAATACCACGACTGTTAGTACTACTATACCTCAGGTCAGCACAACTATGCCATCTAGCACGTCTACACATAGTACAACAGTCCATACCTCCCCATTTGGTATACCTAGCATGATATCAGGATTTAATTTCACTACGGGGGCATCATCATCCACTCCCACTGGTCCTCTTATTGGGAGTAAAAGACCTAAAACGTCAACCCATACATCATATGTAGGTGTCACAAGTGCACAATCAACAACCACACCTACTGCTAGCATCATGGGTACCTTACCACAGTCGATGGCCATACCTAGTGCTCAAATCACTAGTACTATACCAAGGATTACACAAACAGGAGGCATTCCCTCCTTCCAATATGGCAATCAAAATCCACTCTTCCAGACTAGCAGTCAGGGTCCATTTACATCGATTCCAAGTCAGAACCCTTTTTCACAGATTGGTAGTCAGAATCCATCCATGCAGATTCCAAGTCAAAACCAATTTACGTTGATTATGAATCAAAACCATTTTTCACAGATTGGTAATCAGAATCCGTCCCTGCAATTCAACTCAAAAAACCAATTCACTTGATTACGAATCGAGAATCCCTTTTCCTGAAGTGGTGCTTTCGAATCCATTTTACATAGAACCCGGAGTCAACACCCGATTTATGCGGATACCAAACCCGAGTGCATTTACCAATATTGAATCCAAATCACACCTCGAGGATACCCAGCGTTCAATCAAACCATCGCCAGACTTTGGATTTCAGAATACATACATGGATCTGCATAATCCTCCTAGCACATCTTTGACCCAAGTTGACGTCCTACAAACACAAATGCACGCATTACAAATGCAAATGGATAACATGTCGGTCTCAACTAAGAAATCATTTTTACCAAAGGACATATGCCCATTCCCTTTTGATAGATCATTGTACATGACACCTTTCCCTCACGGATATGTCATACCGAATCTTCCTAAGTACAATGGAAAATGCAATCCAGTAGAACATATCAGG
>VDFB02007984.1:0-47255 GCA_007258455.2 Sequoia sempervirens | reverse complement strand
TAATTATTTAATTAGTTCATTTTCTTTTATTTCTTCTATCAATTAAATAATTTCAATTATTTAATTAATTCACTTTTCTTTATTTCTTCTATTAATTAAATAAACGCTTGTTATTTAATTATTTTACTAATTAACCTTATTCTTCCGGTTAAATTAAATAAATCATTATTTAATTTATTCTTTATCATATTTCAACTATAATTAAATGAATTCTTAATTTATTTAATTATTCATTTTGAGTCCTTTCATCACTTAGTTAAATAAATATTATTTATTTAATTATCCTTCGAATATTGTCTCTTGAATTAAATGAATTATTTAATTCATAAATTTTGTTTTAACACATTCTTCTATATTTTAGATAATTATGTGAGTTATCTAAGTATTCACTTTTACTCAACTCGACATCTATTTTAATCGTTCAGTTAACTATTCATTTGATGTCTAAGTGGCATTCTCGAGTAATCTCCTCGTCTAACCATTCAATCGTCCAGTTCTAACTCATTTGCGTGCACATGCATATTAATTAAATATTATTATTTAATTAATTAAGTGTTGTGTGTGCGTTCGAACAGAGAGTTGCTTTAATCAATCTTTATATTTGTCATGCAAAGATAATTCTTATGTCTTCAATGTCGAACCAAAGATTAAATCATTTATTTAATCTTTAATTCTATTTCTAATTTGAATCACTCATCATCACCGCGCCAATCATAATGCATGTCTAATCAACAATCTCAACCGTCCGATCTTTCAATCTTGGCCTGTCATTCGAATAATCAATTTTCTATAAATTGATTTGTCATTCTTCATTCCAATCTCTCTCGCTAATTTTGTAACTTTGGAGAGCACTTTTGTCTTGAATCTTTGATATTTTGCTAATCACTATCTTAGGCTATACTTGCACGAACTTGAAAATCTGAGGGCAATTATACTACACAAGCAAAATGGAGAAGGGAAATCGAGATGAATAATGGAAGTACGTTTGAAGATTGGTGAGATTGTTCTAGTTTTTAATTACGTTTTTACTTTCCCATGTTCTTTGTTGCTTAACGAATGAATTTGCATTTTAGATTTTGGTATTATTTACATGTGTGCTTCAAATCTTCTTTGTTGTCTATTGTGCAAAGCCTTTTCATTTTCAGCGTTAGAGGGATATTTCTATAACAACAGAAGGAGCAACAACGGAGAATTGATTTCAGATGCTTGATATTGTCTTTGTGAATTACAGCAATGTGAGGAAAGTTGGGTGATAATATATAATTCCATATGTTTATCTAGATTGATGTGGATCTAGAAAATTCCATATACTTAAATCCAAAACATGATTGAGCCTTGAAAGTAGATTCATAGACAAATAACATTATGGCAAGTGCTAGAATGTAATGTTCATTGTGGGTCATGAATGAGTGGAGGTGATACAAAATATTTAAATATACCAGTAACAGTCATATGGTGTTAATCAGTTAATGTAAATGTGACATAAGGATTTATTATTTTTATAAGTGAGTTGAAGGCCAAGAGTCATTTGTACTTTATTTAGAGAATCAGAAGGATTATCAAATTTGAAAAGTCATGTCATCATGTCAATTATCCTTCATGGGTTTATTGAAGAGTCTTTCATTTATCTCAAGCACTCTTGTTTTAAAAAATTTATCATTTATGGTTAATTTTTGTTTGATTGTATTTAGTATAAATTATTTTGTCTGATTGTCAAAGAGGACAAACTTAACATAGTCATACACTCATAATTGATTTTGGATCACAAATGTTTGCGTTCAAAATCATCTCTTAGAAGTACATGATATATATCTTCTTCAAGTATTCTAGCACGTTGCAAGTATTTCTTAACAAACTTATCTCTAGGTTCACCTAACTTAGAATTACATGCTAGATTCTACTATGTTTTTTCCTTGGTGAGTTCGTTGTGTTCTTTTTTTTTCATAAGGAACATCTTTGTAATTAATGTGGGTTTGTCTCTTTTGATGTGTATCCATTTCAGGCCTATAGTCAAATGGATTCCAGAGAGGTTGTGTTTGGTGGAGGCTCATCAGGTAATATTTTGGGGCAATTCTTTAATTGGAAAATATATCCTTATTTTTTATAATTTTATTCTATTTGGTAGAGTGGCTCTGGGGAAAAGGATTTTAAATGTTTACACAACTTTATGAAGAAGTCATGTTTTTTTTATACTTGAGTGTCTCCAAAATTTACTTCCAAATTACCATGAGAAATCCCCTAAAAATAGTGGTTATAGGAGGGTGTGGGAGGTGTGCTTAGTGAATGCGATGTATATGTTGTCCAAAAAACAACTGAGTTGGTTCCTCCAGAAGTACTTTGGACAATTTGACTGACTAGATATACGGGCATTAGCAATTTCAAGTGTAGCAAAGCCTATTCAATCATGGGAAAAATTAGGAGATTCATTTGTCTATCTAACAAATATTTTTTTCAACCATTGCAAATTTGTAACTAGCTTGAAACAGTATCTTCATTATTGAAGAACTAGCATTCATCTTGTCATAATTCTTTGGCAGAACTGTAGTAACATGGGGATATTACAAAGAATATTATAAATTAAAGGATTAACATTGATCTGGTCAAGCTAGGTAATGAACACCATATATATGTGGTATTTGTCTTCTTGGAGACAATTAGCTTTATTCAGTTATCCATTACTGATTATTATTCTCTCTTATTTTTTCGTATGATCTATGCATGTTATTTTTCATTATGCTAGTGAAGATGTCCTAGGCTCATTTTTTCATCAAAATATATGCATGACTTCCATGGTTTAACTACATCTCACTGTCCTTGATATGATGAGAAGGTAGAGGTAGATTTCAACAGGAGCCTCCATGTTGATGGGTGTTTTAGCACTTCTCAACACAGGCAATGCACAAGTACATTACCTCTCTTGAAAGGTAGAAATCTGCAAACAAGTTACAAATCACTACCCCAAGGTTTTGGATGTCAGGTCATGACAATGCTTGGAATATATTAGTTGGTTGATTAGTTTTTCTGGTAACACAAGGTCAGCCTTTATGGTTCACAAAGCGTGGGAAGTTGGGTTTGCAAATGGAGTTTCAAAGTGTTGTAAGTGAATGAACAGTGGCTGCCCACTCAAAATAGCAAACTGAAACCCAATAAGTTCATCTGATTTAGCTTCATGGTGATGCTTGAGATCCTACTCTAACCAAGGACTAAAAGAAATAGCAAAAGAGAAAGGGTAAGAGAAGTTGTTCTAATCATAATCTATGAATGAACAGTAACAATGGAGGGTGCTACAGTAGATAGACTCCCACAAACTGGATTTTTCTTGACCAAGAAAGACCTACAGCTACACAAAATCAGTATAATCTTCTAAGGTATGTAGATTTTCAGATTATACATGCACATCATGAACATACAATTGAACTAAGTTGCAGCAAATAAGTTAGCTCAGACTAGCTTTACAAAGTGATTCATCATCAAAAAACCACAAAAAGCATGAGTTGGAAGTGCATCAAATACTGTAACAACCAACACCATTAAAGTCACCCAAGAAACTACAAGCTAAAACTAACATGGAAGTAGAACCATGCATGCAAGATGAGAAAAATCAAAGAGAACACCCATAAAATCATGCAATGTTGTCTTTTATTGTTGCAAATGCCTTTTGCTTCAATTCTCCAACCATTTGCAAATGAGGGGCAAGCTCCTATTTATAGTTTTCCAAAGCTTAAATGAATGGATAGGATTTAATCACATTGTGTGGCTCAGATTCATTACAAGCTAGGGTTTCACCTACCCCCAATATTTCACAATTTAAAATAGGCAATTATGTCCTCTTCTCTATTTTGTCTTGTAGCCTATTTTGTCATCTAGTGACCCTCGCACTGTAGCAGTTTTGTCCTATAGTGACTGCCTTCCCTACTATAGTTGAAAATGCTAAAGATTTCCCTTTATCTGATATATTCACAACATTCTTGCAGCCAATTAAGTGCATTCTTGTTTGCAGATTTGTGTCACTGTGAAACAGATAAGATGCTCCTAATCTGGGTGGACAACTCCTTAAAGATCATCATCATCTAGTGAAAGTAGGACAACTCCCTTCAGCTTTCTTTGAGACCACCTCCTTGCATTTTTTTCATTGACTTCCTTGGCATAGGCCTTCTTCTAATGCCTGCTTTGTTGATGGGTGCTAGGAGGAGAGGCGATTAATGGATGAATGGTAACTGGAGCAATGTCCTCCTTCCTTGTTCAACTTCCTCAATGGGCCTCCCTAATGGATCCATAGCAAGTTCCATAAATTGTGCATGCAAAAGATGCAGTAAGTGCATTTACATGTAAATCAAGGCAAATGTTAGTCAAAACCTGCAAACTCATTGTTAAATCCACCCATGCATCATTAAAAGATCATAATATTCATCACTGTTCCACATTTGGAGCTCATTTGGACATAAATATTAATGCAGGTTTAGGGGTGCAGGTTTCCACCAAGTTGGAAGGACGGCGAACAACGGACATCAGACTGACGGCGGACAACCAATGGATGGTGGACGAATGACGGACAGTGGACGGATGGTGAACGGACAACGAATGACGGACGGACAGCAGATGGCGGGTGGTGGGTGATGGGCGGATGGTGAAAAAGGCGATAGCCTTCCTCAGGGGCAAACCCACAAGCAGTAGACGATCGGTAGCTAGTGGAAGGCAGATGGTAGACGAACAACCTTCCACAGGGGCAGACCCGCAAGCAGTAGACAGTGGATGGACATCGGACGGCAGACAACAGATAGCCAACAGATGGTGAACAACAAATGATGGACAGTGGACGGATAGTAGATGGCAGACAACCAGTGGGTGGCCAATGGATGGCAGACAACCAACAGACAATTGGCGGTCAGACTGCAGACAATGGGCAGCGGTCGGACGGCGTACAGGGGACAACCTTCCGCAGGAGCAGACCTGCAAGTGGCGGATGACGGACAGACAGTAGACGGCCGACAGCCAGCGGACGGTGAGCAGTAGGAAGATGGTGAACGACAAATGGACAACCTTCTATAGGGGCAGACCCACAAGTGGCAGACAACAAATGGTGAATGATAGGTGGCGGGCGAATGGCAGACGGATGGTGGCCAGCAAGGAAGTTCCCGCAAGTGGTGGACGGCGGATGGATAGC
The DNA here is from genome assembly GCA_007258455.2 of Sequoia sempervirens. Taxonomy (NCBI): domain Eukaryota; kingdom Viridiplantae; phylum Streptophyta; class Pinopsida; order Cupressales; family Cupressaceae; genus Sequoia; species Sequoia sempervirens. The sequence goes on along the minus strand of VDFB02007984.1, from coordinate 42,091 downwards.
AAACAGCCAGCGAACGGTCGACGGCTAGCGGACAGCAAGGAAATTCCTGCATAGGGTAACAGAGGGACGACGTCCCCCAAGGAAGTTCTAGCAAACAACAGCCCACAAGGCAATTCCCGTAACTTCACAAAACTTAGTAAATTTGATATTTTTCAATTTTATAATGTGGGAAAAGGGGTAGAAAGAGTGCCAAGACATATTTCCTTAAGATTTGACTCATTTTGAAAAATGTAGAAATTTGGAATGCGAGAGTTAGAGGGTCTACCACCCTTTTGTAACGGCATTGCTCAAATGGACTTCCACGAGCAGATGACGAACAACAACGGAGGGACGGCGACCCACACAGAAATTCCTGCGGACAGCGACAGAGGGATGGTGGCCCACAAGGCAATACCCACAACTTCCTGAAACTAAAAGAAACCTTGGCAGTTCACTTAGGCATCATGAAAACATCCCAAATCCATAGGCAACTTGTCCCCAAAGTCAAAAATTAAGGAAAAAGTGAAGCAAGCGAGCAGGGACCAAGTTAGCAGGAGCAAGGAAAAAAGTGAGAAAAGGGGGGGCGCTTTGTTTCTCTCTCATATTCAAATGCCTCAATTTAAAATGAAGGGAAGGGAGTAGCTCTTATAGGCCAATTTCCATTAATTTCGTGCATTGATTTTTTGGTACGGCGAACTTGGGTTAGGTGAGATGCGGAAACCCGCACTCGTTTGGATGCTTGGTCAAGGCTCAGATAGAGAAACCAAATGCAGATACCACCATGTGGGAAGAATTCAAGGGTTGTCCCTTCTTGGAAATGAAACGGAAGTAGAAACCTACACGAGGCGACCCATAGTTGTGGGTCTATGATACCTGATGGACACAATAGTGAAGGCGGATGCAGGGTCTGCCCTGTGGGTGAACGTTGAGGCTTAGCTACAAGTGAACGGTAGAACACAATGGTGAACGAGAAAGGGAGACCCACGAATGCAGGTCCGCGAGGTCTGACAGATGCCAGAGTGAAAAGCTAAGGGAAACATGCATGACCAAGCCTGCAGAGGCAAATGACTTAGCAAACTTTAAGTAGGTGAACTTGGTCAAAGGTGATTTGATCGTTTTATGGCTCGTGACCAACTTTAGGCTCAAAGTAAGGGCACGCAAAGTGAGGCGGGGGAAAAATAGTCTGGCAGGACCAAAAAGGAGGGGGTCCTTGCCTTTGGCAAGGCGTGTGTGCAAAACATGCACAACAAAATGGCAAATCGCTGGGGAAATTCTCCAAAGCATTTCGATGACAAACTAGAATCATGAACCTAGAATATCTGGTTTTGACCCTCACACTAGGACAAATAATCTGAACACTTGACCAAAGGATCAAAACCACTAGTTAATCCAATCTTCAGTATATTGAAAATCCAAGTGTGTGCAATTGTGTTAATTCCTATCCTTCAGTTGCTATAGGAACCTTGGCTTCGTCAAGTTAAGCTAAATAGTTCATTCCAACTCCAAAAGCATCTGGGACATTGCCTCACTTCCAATCAGGCATCCATAGCCCCGACAAGGTTGTCGTTGTGATTCTCCTGAACATTTCTCTACTATTGACTAGGCGTACATATCCTCGGTAGAGTTGCTTAGATTCCCCTGAAAAGATGAATTTCTTTCTTTTGATTTTCAATGTTTTTCTTTTCTTTTGATTTTTTTTTAACTCTTTTCTTTTCAACCCATGAGCAGTGAAGCTTACGCTCAGGGCTGAGAATCACAGTGGCATTGAAGAAAATTTTTACATTTTTCACTTAACTAGACTTCACAAAGGACCTACAGTGACCTCATGATTTTTAAAGTATGTGAGAGATATAATATTTCAGAATACATCAGAATAAGACCAACCAATGACTCATCCCCTTCGAATCAAACACTTAGATCACTTGACACTAACAGAAGACCCTCACCATCCACTCTGGAGGCTTGATTAAAGTTTAACAAAGAAATACATAGAACAACCCAAGGCAATAAGTATGGTTGTTATGCGCACAGATGTGCCCAGCTAAAAGCAGAGGGACCCTGAGCAAAGTAGCAGCAAAGCAAAGGCAAACAAAAAGCAAACACCTAAACTAACCAAAGCAGGAAAGCGAAAGAAAGAAAAAAGGAAACCCCCCTAAAGAAAACCTAACCTATAGTAAACCAACTAACCTAACAAAATCAAGAAAGTGGATTATGTACAAGGAAACCTATACTACTCAAGAAAGAGCTATGTATAGAGATATTTACAAAGCACTATGTTCAGGCAAGGAAAACCAACATTTACACCCATTGGACATCGTAATGCATGCACAAGCAGAAGGATGATCATCACAGTTCTAATCCATGCAAGTTTATCCTTATATTCATAAAAATAAAGTTCAACATTGTAGCATTTAAATTCAATAACATGCTCAAAAAGAATTAGCAATTGAGGTGGTTCATTAAACCCATGGTCAATCCACAAACAAGTCTTTCATTCCCTCATTCCCATAAGTATTCAAAGGAGTAAGGAAAGATAGAACCTAGATGTCGCCATGCAGAGGTGGTAAAATTTGGCAGTCGAGAGCAAGCACCACACCGTTAGTCGTCATATTTGTAGCTTCAGGTGGTAGCACTAGATTGTGCATCATTTCTAATATCGGGCTTGCATAGGGCTGGGAGGATGGGGTAGCAAACACCTCTTCCAATATTTGTGTGGGATCCGCAACCCCTATTGGTTGTTCTTCAAGGAGATACACTTCATCTCGTTGATCTTCCGTAGTCCATGGCTCCACTTGATTGTTGTCTTCAAAAGGTAGCATGTTGTCCCATCTCCTTCCCCAAGTGTTGATCTTATTCTTATGATATTCCATGTCATAGAAACATGACATGGACGAATCTATCCTATTGCAACTCTTAGAATGTATAGGCATACCGGCAATGATCAAGGCAGAAGGACTCCCAATTTCTACTCGTAGTTGGTCAGGTATGTCATACTTGTTGACAGCCATCAAAACACCACCACCTTTATCTTCTACTCTTTGCAGTTCATGTAGCTCATCATGATGTTCACTTGTCTCCTCTTGTTCATTATCATTGTAGATGGAGAAGGAATTCCTCTCCCAATCAGGAAACTCTAATGCTCCGCTGCCTGAGGGTTCAGGTAGTATGTCTTCATCACTACCAACCTCTGAGATGTATTCTTCTTTAGTGTCACTATACCTTTACGGCACAATTCCAAGTGGGAAGAAACCAACAAGTGACACTGGCCTATCAAGGGGATCAATGTATAACAAGTGGTCCACCTCTGAAAGCCCTCCATAAAGCCTGTCATCCATCACATACAAGTGCTCTACAAGAGGGAAAGACTCTTGATAATCTATGGACATCGTTCCCATATGTTCTGCTTCATCATTTGGAGGCTCTAAATGTTGTTGTCCTTCTTCCATTGCTATCACAATGCCTTCTTGAGGACTTCCTTGAGCTAAGTTGTCACTTGGTTCATGTTTTTGAACCTCTGTTTTGATCCAAACAGCAACTAGGGGAGGCTGGGCACTTGGCTACTCCACTTGTTCTCTAACTTGCTTGACAGTCTCTTGTCATAGCTCGCATGTGAACTTAGAATGCACTGAATTATGGAGTCTACACTAACCTGGCAACATCAACACCTCCAAACCCACTTGATATCTTAGCTCTGACCAATCCCTTGAGAGTCTTGACACGAGCTCATTATATCTTTCCACCATCGGGTCTTCATCACTGCTTGAGAAGGAAGTTTGATGTTGAACAACTACGGCATGTGGTTGTTCCCATTCCTCCATATCCTCATTTTTAGATGCTTGATCACTCTCATTTATGAAGGAGAGGTCCTCTAATCTTATTTCACTTATGCTTTGATCATCATTTTTTGTTGCCCCAAGGCTTTCAACCTCTTCTTCCTCTTGACTTTCAACATCTGTGTTGGTTGTCCCAGCATATGTTGCTGCAAATTCTTCCTATTCATCTTGTGTGTACAGCCTTTCAACTACCAACTGGTCTTCTCCTTGAGTGGAGGATTTCCCTTTAATGAAGGAGGAAAGGATTTCTAATTCCCATATAACTGAACTTTCATCAAAGCTCCTTGTTGTCCCAAGGAAATCAGCTCCTTCCTCTTGACCTCCAGCCTCTATGTTTGTTGTCCCAGCACTAACTTGTGTCAAATTTCTCAGTTCAACTTCAATGTGTTGTCCTCCAAATGTTGACAGCTCTCCTGCCTCATGGGATGACTCCGCTTCATCAAGAGTTGGTTGTTTCAACTTGTTCAAACTGCCCTTGACTTGGGTGATGATGTTTGCACATGATTGACAAGTATATTTTGAATGGGGTGCATTATGAAATCTGCACCAACTAGTCATCAACACTTCTTCTAATCTTCACCCATCCTTGTTGCTCAAGTATTCTTGGATCACCTCTTTCAATTCCTTGGCTACCATGTTAGCAAATTCCTCTTTTGGATCTGCAAGATCCAAGGGTTGGTATATATATTTCCCAAAAGGGAATTTCTCCTTGCAGGACTCTTTCAGTTCTGTCCAAGAATGTTTGGCATCCCAATTCACTATTCATGTGAGTGCAATGGATTCTACACTTATTTGCCAATGCAAATTGTTGCAATGGACTCCTCAATATTCTATTTAAATTTGCATGTAGCTGATTAATGTTGATTCGAAAATGTTGTTCCATTTTAACTCAGCTCTTGTTCTTGTTTGCCTTGCCTTCAAATTTTATGATTTTAAATTTCTAACTTATAAAGAGATCTCCCTATCTCATATTTTTACTTGAAAGTGCTTTTCAACTTCCAACTTTCAGCTTTGTAGCCTCAAGCACAACCATGCCCTCCTTCTAGTGCCAGTTTTATTGTTGAGTGTTTTAGCACTTCTCAACACAGGTAATGCACAAGTACACTACCTCTCTTGAAAGGTAAAAATTTGCAAATGAGTTACAAATCACCACCCCAAGGTTTCGGATGTCAGGTCATGAAAATGCTTGGAATATCTCAGTTTGTTGATGTGTTTTGCTGGTAACACAGGGTTGGCCTTTATGGTTCACAAAGCATTGGAAGTTGGGTCTGCAAATAGAGTTTCAAAGTGCTATAAGTGAATGAACAATGGCGACCCACTCAAGACAACAAACTGAAACCCACCAAGTTCATCTGATTTAGCTTCATGGTGATGCTTGAGATCTACTCTAACCAAGGACTAAAAGAAATGGAAAAATGAAAAGGGTAAGAGAAGTTGTTCTAATAGACAGACTCCCATAAACTAGATTTTTCTTGACCAAGAAAGACTTACAGTTACACAAAATTAGTGCAATCTTCTAAGGTCTATAGATTTTCAGATTGTACATGCACATCATGAACATACAATTGAACTAAGTTGCAGAAAATAAGTTAGCTCAGACTAGCTTTACAAAGTGATTCATCATCAACAAACCACAAAAAGCATGAACTGGAAATGCATCAAATGCTGTAACAGCCAACACCATTAAAGTCACCCAAGAAACTACAAGCTAAAACTAACATGGAAGTAGAACCATGCATGCAAGATGAGAAAAATCAAGGAGAACACGCATAAAATCATACAATGTTGTCTTTTATTTTTGCAAATTCCTTTTGCATCAATTCTCCAACCATTTACAAATGAAGGGAAAGCCCCTATTTATAGTTTACCAAATCCCAAATGAATGGCTAGGATTTAATTACATTGTGTGGATCAGATTCATTACAAGCTAGGGTTTCACCTACCCCCAATATTTCACAATTTAAAATAGGTTATTTTGTCATCTTCTCTATTTTCTCTTGTAGCCTATTTTGTCATCTAGTGACCCTGGCACTATAGCAATTTTGTCATGTAGTGACTGTCTTCCCTGTTGTAGCTGAAACTACTAAAGGTTGCCCTTTGTCTAATGTGTTCACAGCATTCTTGCTGCCAATTAAGTGAATTCTTGTTTGTAGATTTGTGTCATTATGAAACAAATAAGTTGCTCTTGATCTGGGTGGACAGCTCCTTAAAGATCATCATCATCTGGTGAAAAGTAGGATAACTCCCTTTTGCTTTCTTCAAGGCCACCTCCTTGTATTTTTTCATTGACTTCCTTGGCACAGGCCTTCTTCTAACACCAGCTTTGTTGATGGGTGCTAGGAGGAGAGGCGAGCAATGGATGAATGGTGACTAGAGAAATATGCTCCTTCCTTGTTCAGCTTCCTCAATGGGCCTCCCCGACGGATTTGCAGTAGGCTCCATAAATCATGCATGAAAAAGATGCAGTAAGTGTGTTTACACATAAATCAAGGAAAATGTTAGTCAAATCCTACAAACTCATTGTTAGATCCATCCATGCATCATTAAAAGATCATAATATTCATCATTATTCCACATCTGGAGCTCATTTGGACCATAAACATTAACGCAGGTTTAGGGGTGCGGGTTTTCCCTTGGTCAAAAGGACAACGGACAATGGATGGAGGATAGCCAGCAAACAGCGAATGAACAATGAACGGCAGATGGCAGATGGACAGCAGACAGTGGACTCTAGGCGAACGGCAGACAGGGGACAACCTTCTGCAGGGAAAAACCTGCAAGCAACGGATGATGGATGGACACCGGACGGCAGGTGGTGAGCAAACAGCAAACTGCAAGCAGTTGGTGAATGTCGAACGAACAGTCTTCCACAAGGGAAAACCCACAAGCGGCGAACAGCGGACGGTGGACGGACAACGGATGATGGACAACCAACGGACAGATGACGACTAGCGGAAGGCTGATGGCCAATGGATGGCGGACAGACATCAGATGGTGGATAGCCAGTGGATAGCAGATGGGGGATAGCCTTCTACAGGGGAAGACCCACAAGTGGTAGAAGGACAACGGATGACTGGAGGCCAGCAGACGGCGGGTCGCAGGCGAACAGTGGACAGACAGCCTTTCATAGGGGTAGATCCACAAGTGATGGACGATAGATAGCAAATAGCCAATGGATAGCAGGCAGCCAAAAGAAAGCAGATGGTTAGTGGACGGTGGATAGCCAGCAGACGGTTGGCAACCAACGGATAGTGGATGACGACTGGCGAGCGGATGGCAGCCCACATGGAATTTCCCATAAGTAGTGGACACGGCGGACAGCCGGTAGCCAGCAGACGGCCAGCAGCGAGTGGCGAGCAGACGGAGAACGGATGGTGGCCCACAAGGAAGTTCTTTTGGATGATGACGGAGGGACGATAGCCCCCAAGGAAGTTCCCACGGACGGTGACGGAGGGACGGAAGCCCGCAAGGAAGTTCTTGCGGATGGCGAAGGAGGGATGACAGCCTGTAAGGCAATTCCTACAACTTCACAAAACTTGGTAAATTTAAGGATTTTCAATTTAAGCACGTGGGAAAAGGGGTAGAAAGAGTGCCAAGACATATTTCCTTAAGATTTGACTCATTTTGAAAAATGCAAAAATTTGGAATGCGGGAGTCGGAGGATCTGTTGCCCTTTTGTAATGGCATTGCTCAAATGGACTTCAATGGATAGACTTTCACGAGCAGACGACGACCTGCAAGGCAATTCTCGTGGATGGCAATGGAGAGATGACGGCCCACAAGGCAATTCCTGCAACTTCTCAAAACTCAACGAAACCTTGGCAGTTCACTTAGGCATCATGAAAACATCCCAAATCCATAGGCAACTTGTCCCCAAAGTCCAAAATTAAGGAAAAAGTGAAGCAAGTGAGCAGGGACCAAGTTAACATGAGCAAGGAAAAAAGTGAGAAAAGGGGGGGGGCTTTGTTCTCTCTCAGATTTGAACACCTCAAGTTAAAATGAAGGGTAGGGAGCAGCTCTTATAGGCCAATTTCCATTAATGTCGTGCATTGATTTCTTGGTACAGTGAACCCGGGTTAGATGAGATGCAGAAACTTTCACTCATTTGGATGCTTGGTCAAGGCTCAGATGGAGAAACCAAGTGTGGAGCTTGCCATGCGAGTAGAAGTCAAGGGTTGGTCACTGCTTAGCAACAAAACGAAAGCAAAAACCCACACGAGGTGACTCGTAGTTGTTGTTTTGTGATACCTGATGGACACAATAGTGAAGGCGGATGTGAGGTATGCCATGTGGGCAGACGTTGAAGCTTGGCTGCAAGTGAACGGTAGAATGCAATGATGAATGAGAAAGGGAGACCCACGAACGCGGGTCCATAAGGTTCGACGGATGCCAGAGCGAAAAGCTAAGGGAAACCCGCATGACCAAGCCCACAAAGGAAAATGACTTAGCAAACTTTAGGTAGGAGACTTGGTCAAAGGTGATTTGATCATTTTATGGCTCATGACCGACTTTAGGCTCAGAGTAAGGGCATGCAAAGTGAGGCAAGGGAAAATAGTCCATCGGGACCAAAAAGGAGGGGGGTCCCTGCCTTTAGTAGGGCATGTGTGCAAAACATGCACATGTTGTGATGCTCATAAAACCTCACAACACCCAAGTCTACAATAGTCACGAGTGTGAAGGAAAGAGTCTCAACACAAAGAAATAGATAGACATTGTTCACATTGAGTTCACCAAAATGTAGAGGGGGACCAGCCACTCAATGACTCTGGGTTACAGAGAGCTGAGAGTTGAAGGTTGCCCTAATCTACCTCAACCATGCAGGTGTTTAGGGAATTTCTTGATATTGAGGATAGAGAATGAAGAGCACTCTCATTGCTTCTTTCACTCTACTAACCCAAGGGTTAGGTTTTGACTAAGCGAGCAGGTTTCTGGAACTTAGACTGTACCTTGGACAGCTCTCTACCAGAAGATAGCAATGCAAAATAGGGACGACCACACAGCACGCCAACGTCTCAGAGGTGCGTTGGCATCTATATGGACAGACACTGAAAAAGTACAGTCAAAAGTGTTGGAAACCTACTAACAACTTAGCTACTAAATTTTCAAATGATGGTAAAAGCAAGAAAAACTAAAATACTAAGAAAGATGCTATAAGAAATGACAACGACAAGAAAGGTAAGGATTCAACTCATGATAGGTCCAGTTCTCCTACAAGCTCCACATGAACAATTACCTACACACAGCAAAGAGGGGAAAAATGTTGGGGCTATTTCAGAGCTTTCCACAGTCAAACCCCCATTTTGGTATCCCCACCTCCACAGACAGCTAGATAGATAGGGGAATAGAAATATGATAAAGAAAGTATGCTAGAAAGGAAAGAATATCGAACACTAAAAGAAGCACTATGCTACTCAAATCTAACAACAATGCAATAGTAAGAAAAAAAATACCACCCTCGACCAAAGGCACTCAAGGCCAATGAGAGAGGAATGCAAGTCTACAACTGTGGCAAAGTCAACGTGGCCGCAGCGACGCTGAAGGAAGTTTCGCAAGACACCAAGTTGTAGCTTCTATGGTAGATGTCAAGAATGTTGTGATGTTGGAATAGCTGATAGTGCAACAAGTAGCTCAAGAGCATGAGAGAATGTGAGAATTATCTTCAAGAATGTGTAGAGTGTGTAGAAGATGAGATGAATGTGAAAGATAGGAATTTGAAGGTGGTTTAGGAGGGAAAGATTCGTTCAAAGGTTGGTTGAAAGGCATAGGGGCGTTATGTTTCATCACTAATGGAGAACATAACACCTTTGTGGATTCTAGAGGTAGGAATCATGTCAGGATGGTAGCATGCCACACAGACATCGGTACATTGCGCGTGTGTCCCCAACAGAAATTCCCCCACCGACACTACAGACAAGCGCCAAGTGGATGGAGTGCGGACGGATGATTTAGAATTGCACTGTTGGGTTTGATTTTTCTAAGGTGAAGGATGTAAAAGGGGAACTTGGAAGGGGGGTGATCTAATGTTAGGATCTAGAACTGTTAAATGTGAATAATAACTTTTACAACAATTAAATTGAAGTCCTTAAAAACGTAATAAAAAATTCTTGAAAAGACATTAAAATGATTAAAGGAAAACAACAGAAATTGAGAAGCTAAGAAGAGAAGACAAGATAGCAAATTGATAATGGAGTTCACCAATTGGCTATGTCTCCAGGTCCCTCTCCAATGAAGTGATCGATCCTTCAATTCTGCTCCAAGAAATCTTTACAAAGTCTCCTTGATCAAAGAGGAAGATGAAAACAAATTCTCTCCTTCAAGTACAAGCATCAATCTCCTAATTCACCTGCACAGAGAGCTCACTTCCTTTGATTCCTCAATTTCCCTCCTAATTTTCATTACCCTTACAAAGCCAAATATCCCCTTTTTATACATCAAATTTACCCAATATGGCCCATAACCATATGATTTTGATAAATCCACCTTATCTCCCATTTACAACAAAAATCTCCAACAATATCCCTATTTACAGACATAATATTCAAAAATCCCCCATAAAAACAATCCTTAAAATCCCCTTTATAATCTTTTATTATTCTTAAATATCTTTTAAATTCTCTTAATATATGTTTCAAGCCCTTTTAATTTTATATTAACGGGCTTTTACAAACTTATTTAATTCTAGGGAGATTGATTGTTTTTAATAATAGAGGATTAATCTTCCAATTTTGGGAGTATTCAGCTTTAACATTTCCTTAAAAATATCTGGGACCACATTTTACCCAAATCCACACAATGGCATAGCAGTGAGGAGTATTTTTGGGAGCAGGGAGGTCAAGGGGTCGACCCCCCTTCCCCATCTATTTTTAATATGCAATTTCCAAATTTTAAACATCAAAACAAATCGCTCTCCCTATATATATAAGTGTGGATTTTGTGGCGCAATAGTCGCCGAGAATGTTGTGAACTGGGAGGTCGCGGGTTCAAGCCCACTAATCTTTTAGAAAATCGTTCAACTACTTGAGCCTGCAGAGGAGAGAGGAAGAGGGGTGCCACGTGATGCCCTATGATTCATCGAACAAAGACCAGTTAGCAAACACCTCAGCCAACATGTGTCAACACGTCAGCCCTTCATACTACCACCTGTACCTATCGTACGACATGTCAGCTGCCACACTTACATGTATAGACTTCCATGTGTCACATTGATTGGTCCACGTCATCTGACCCTGCCACGTCTGCATGTTGACGTCATGTTGACATCATCATTGTACAGTCAACTTGGCATGGTCAACCTTCAACTTTCACTGGCCATATCTTCGTCGTACGAGGTCCATTTTTCGACGAAACAAGCGGCCTTGGGATCATGGCGATGAGATAGTCATTTTGACACTAATTTCGATGAATTTTGAGATGATCAATTTTTTCACCTTTATGACTAGCTCCTGATACTTGTTTGACCCAACTTTGACTGAGCATAACTTGAGCATACGAGCTTCTTTTGACTCCATTCAAGTTGCATTGGCTTTAGTTTTTTGAGCACTTCGACATGGCAATGAATTCTAGAGCATAGACACTTCATTTTTTTACAAGTATCCACCTGGATCAAGGGGTGCAAATTCACACCTATACACTAATAAGGGAGAATAAATGTATCACAATATCCAAATGTGCATCTTCATATCATGTCTGCATATCACAATACACCACCAACACAACCACGTCCACCCCTTTTTCCTCCAAATCAAATAAGGGATACTCATATCCCTAGATATAAACATAGGTACTCATACCCTGAAATAAAATGTCCCCTAGAGGGAGCCACGCCCACTCAACCCCTTGCACATGGAGGACCAAAATCAACCTCTTCTCAAGAGGGGATAAACTCCCCTAAAAAACCACACAAAGAAAGTACACATGAAAACATTTAAGCACATATTCTCAAAAATAAAGCCCCAAAAATCTCAAGAACAAACACATCAAAAATTCTTACATTCAATCAACAAGAAAGGAATATATCCTACCTTGAAATAGAACAATCCCACTAGTGGAAGAACCTTGGTTGAAAATATTCTTCCCTCAAGCTTTCTCCTTCCTTCATCATTTTCTTCTTCACACTCCTCTCTCACTCCTCAAAGAGACTCAAACAAAATAACATGATCACAAAGAGGCAAAAAAATCAAGCAACACTCTCCACTCTATAGAAGAAAAGTTTTAAAGAAGAGGAAGGGGTAACTTCCTCCAAAAACTAACTTAACTACATAACTAATTCTCATTTTCACCACTTTTAAAAGTGGGGCATAAAGGAGGATCATAATACCCTTTTAAAAGTTATAAATGATAATAATAAACTCCTAACCCATATACCCCATACCTAAAAAACTTTTTCAATCATAAAATACAACTTAAATGACTTAAAATTGCTTAAAAATCATAAAAGTTCAAATTTATTCAAGGAAATAACTCAAAAGAACATTAATTAAATCTTCACATTAGCACATAACACTAACAACACATTTTTACAACATGGTCCAATAGACCTTAGCACTCCATACGAGTCTAGGTCCATCATCACGTTGGAAGGACACAAAAGTGGCTAAATGACTCCATCAACCATTACCACTAAAATCCACCTATAAACTCAAGAAGGAAGTGTCAGTATAATATCCAAATTATATAGTTGAAGAAATCCATCATAAATAAAATATTTTCACAAATCAAACTAACAATCATAGAATAAAATTCACCATTCACATATACATAAATAAATATGATCTCATCAATGAATATCATATGAAATCTAATAATCAACATAAAATATACATCTATATGTATATCCAAATACCATCCACAAATAAATAAATATGCATCATCCATAAAGTATTGAATATCACAATCATCAAAATGTATCTAGGAACACCAAGGATCATAGAGAAATAAGGAGTACATAGAATGGGGTCTCACAATAATAATCAAACCAATGAAATCTATGACAAAACTATTCCAAAAATCAAAATATATATTTGCATTGAAATTTCTATGGGTATAGACAACCCACATCTAATTCATAAATGCAGCTTGTAAGTATAGACAACCTACAACACTGCACAACTTCTAGATCTCACAATGTAACATACAAATTCAACAATATACTGGTAACCATGTCAAATAAGGATAATTAGAGAGACATTAAGTTTCTAATAAATCAAACACCAAAGCACCTCAAATTTTATTTTTCATAGTCAAAAAGTACCATAGTCATAGGAACCCTAAATAGCTCATATGGAAATACAAGTAAACAAATCACATCAAAACATCTCCAAACATGATCCACCATGTAGTGCCTTGAACAAGTTTTATGTTAAATATAATAATCCAAAATATAACTCCATATGCACAAGTTATGATGCAGGAGCATCCCTGGTTTACAAGAAATCTTGCATCAACCAAAAATATTTGCATTTCAGTTTGTTTCTTTTCATTTTGCTCAGTCATAAGTAGTTTTTGTATTTTGGTTCGCATTCTGCCATAGTTATATTTTAGACCTTGCAAAGTTGTACTTAGCACCTAGACATGCTCATCTACATCATATCCAATTTTTCAGAACATTTGGATCAGTTCTTAGAAATTTATCACTATCAAAAGATCAACTATTTTCTCGAAATAGAGCATCCTAATAGCCATGAACAATCTACTGAAGGAGAATACTTGTGGAGCCTAATGACACATCATTCAATAATTCTATGGTTTTTGGCCAACCCTCCCTTGATATATGCACTTCATTTCATTCATATGTAGAGGAATTCTATTCATTTAGGTCTGACCTATCTGTGTATACACGTTACACCTCTTTCTTGGAGTTTGTAACCTACTTGGGCCAATGCGGAGGAATCTAGTGTTCCAGAAATGATATATATTGATGTAATAGATCCTTAAGAAGTGGTTCTCAATTTGGATTCAAATAGATAGTTTGGAATTATTTGTGAAGGAGCTTCAAAGCTATATCTTGAGCATATTTTGTAATTGTGAGATCAAGCCTATGAGCCCCAATTGTAAGCCTTCCTGTTGTCGGCCAAATTGTATTTGAATTCTATCATATATTGATTGACTGAATCTACCTTTGCTTTATATCTTTGAGTTGTTTCCATTGTGTTTACTCTAGCTGCACGGTCTAGATTGTTCTCATTAGGGACCCTCCTAACTGTGACTGCACCAAGTGGTATCAGAGCAAAATTTTGAATCTTTGGGAGTGAATTGAGCGAAGTTGGCAAAGGATTTATGTAAGGTCTTGTTATGGATAGATTTCCGAATCTGAGACAGGTTACTTGTGTCATAACCGATCATCGATTATGAGGCAGTTGTCACCTTGTATCCCAATCATCAAACTTGAGGCAATTTGCACTTGATCCTAGGAAGAGATGTCATCATGGAGAATACTTGTTGTTGGTACAATGGTCAGAAGGATAGATGAGATGATATAATTGATGAAAAACATGCGATTTTGTCTTGATGTTATTGAAGAAGATAGAAGAAAATGATTTACACCTAGACCTAATGTTGAAAGTGATGTTGATGATGAAATTTGATCCACTGATCAAAATGGTGAAACCCTAAGAGATGAAGAAGAAGAATCAGATCAAGTGAAGATGTTGTAAGCTATTTCAAAGATTAGAAAGAGACCTAGAGTTGATGTGTCCAACTATATTGGTAATTTAAATCTTGAGGAGTTGATTGACTGGATAAATGACCTAGAAGATTAATACTTCAAGTATGAAGAAATTGAAGATCTGAAGAAGGTGAAATTTGTGAAGAAAAAGTTGAAGGGACATGCTACTATTTGGTGGAAAGAAGTATAGTTGGATAGAAATAGAAGAGAAAAAGAAAAGATTGCAAAATAGGATAGAATGGTGACAAAGTTGAAGAATCAGTTTATACCTGATGAATATGAGTTGGAGTTGTTGAAGAGATTGCAAAACCTAAGACAAAAGGAGAAATTTGTGAAGTACACTAAATAATTTCATAAGATGATCATAAGGACAGGACATAGTGAAGCAAGCAAGGAGAAAGTGGCTAGATACATCAATGGACTAAGATTGAATATTCAAGAAGAATTGAGTTTGGTGAGAATGACTACATTGGAAGAAGCATATTAGTTTTCCCTGAAAGTTGAAGAGAAGTTGAATAGGAAACATAAACAGAGATAGAGAGGTAGAGGAGGTAAATCTCTAAGAGGAAGAACATTTTCCAAAGGAGAAATATCTTTTGCGGAGCAGAATAGACCAGAGGATACATTCAAGAAGGAAGATAAAGATAATAGTGTATACCAGAGAGATGACAGAACATTCTATTAAAGAGGAAACCCTAATGCATATCGGAGTGAAGGATACAAAAGAGAAGGAAGAGGATTTGATAAGAGAACATTCAGAGGAACATGTTTTAAATGTGGAGGTGAAGGAAATGGAGCATTTGAATGTAATTAGGGTAGTACAAGAAAGATAACAAGAACAATGGAAGAGAAGTCTATGTTATAGAAGAACCTGTTGGATCGCTAAGTTCGGTTGGTAAACCTAAGAAAGGAGAATCACTTGTGATAAGGAGAGCACTATTTCAAGCAGAGACAAAAGAAGAACCACCGCAGAGGAAAAGTTTGTTCAGAACCAGATGCAAATTAGGAGGTAAGTGTTATAAAGTTGTAATTGATAGTGGTAGTTTAGACAACCTAGTTTCAAAGGAGATGGTGACTAAGCTGTAGAAATATTGAAACACCCTAAGCCCTATCAGATAGCATGGATTCAAGATGATCATAAGGTACTGGTGAGTGAACATTTTTTGGTGAAATTTCATATTGGATCTTATCATGATGAAGTCTTGTGTGATATTATTCCTATGGATGTATGTCATATCTTGTTGAGTAGACCTTGGAAAAATGATAGAAAAGCTATACATTATGGGAGAAAGAATACATATACCATAACATCAAATGGAAAGAGAATTGCCTTGATTCCTTTGGAAGATGATCCTAAGAGTGAGGTGTGTGGGAATACTAGAATTTATTTGGTAGATGGAAGAAAAATTTTGGATGGTTTGAGACATGAGAATATGTGTTATGCTTTGATCCCTAAGAAGCCTAAAACATTGAACAAGGAGAATGAAGAATCACATCCAAAGGAGATAAAAGATTTGTTGACAGAGTATGGAGACATCATATCAAATAATGTACTTGAAGGATTTCCACCTATAAGGAGTATCATTCATCACATGGATCTTATACCTGGAGCTAGTTTTCCTAATAAAGTAGCACATAGAATGACACCATCAAAGAATGAAGAATTGAATAGGCAGATACAAGAATTGTTGAGGAAAGGTTTGATCAGAGAAATCTTGATTCCTTGTGTTATACTTGCAGTATTAGCACCTAATAAGTATGGAGAATGGAGGATGTGTACAGACTCTAAAGCAATAAACAAGATCACAGTTAAGTATAGATTCCCTTTGCCTAGGATGGATGACATTATGGATTGTTTGAGTGGAGAAAAGTATTTTACAAAGATATACTTGAAGAGTGGATACCATCATATCATAATTAGAGAAGGAGATGAATGGAAGATTTCTTTTAAGACAAATGAAGGGTTGTATGAGTGGTTAGTGATACCTTTTGGACTGACAAATGCACCGAGCACTTTCATGAGGTTGATGAATGAAGTCTTGAAGAGATTATTGGGTAAGTTTGTGATTGTATATTTGGATGACATTCTAATTTTTAGTAAGACAAAGGAAGAACATTTGCAGCACCTAAGACAAGTATTGCAAAGACTGGGAGAAGAGAAATTGTTGATAAACCTTAGGAAGTGTAGTTTCATGAAGGAAGAGTTGGTATATCTAGGATTTGTGATTTTTGCAGAAGGATTAAAGATGGACCCTGAGAAAGTAAGAGCGATTTTTGAATGGCCTACACCTAAGAACATTGGAGAAGTCAGATCATTTCATGGATTAGCTAGTTTCTACCAGAAGTTCATCCAAAATTTTAGTTCAGTATGTAACCCTATGATAGAGACAATGAGAGGTGGCAGAAAGGACTTTAAGTGGACATCTGGAGTAGATAACAATTTTGAATTATTAAAGCAGAAAGTGATAGAGCAACCTATTTTGGAATTACTAGATTTCAATAAGGAATTTCAAATTAATTGTGATGCAAGTGGAAATGCAATAGAAGCAGTGTTAATTCAAGAAGGTAGACCTATAGCATATTTCAGTGAGAAGTTGAATGATGCAAAGAAAATATATTCAGTTTATGATCAGAAGTTCTATGCCATAATTCAAGCCTTGAAGAAGTGGAGACATTACTTATTTCCTAAGGAGTTTGTGTCATATACAGATCGTCAAGCTTTGTAGTATTTGAATAGTCAAGGTAAGTTGAATCAGAGACATATGAGATGGGTAGAGTTCATGCAGAGTTATACTTTTTTTTTGAAGCATAGGAGTGGTAAGTCAAATAAATTTGTTGATGCCTTGAGTAGGAGGAACTTATTGACAGAGATGAGAGTTGAAGTGTTGGTTTTTGATGAATTGAAGCACATGTATGAGGGAGACACCAATTTTGCAAAACCTTGGAAAGAATGTAAGAAGCCTGTGGTGAAAAATAGGAGTAAGTGGTTAGACTATTTTATTCAGGAAGATATGTTGTTCAAAGGAAATTAGTTATGCATACCTAGGAGTTCAATGAGAGACACTTTGATAAAAGAGAAGCATAGTGGTGGATTGGCGGGACATTTTGGCATGGATAAGACAATGGCATTGGAAAGTGAACACTACTTTTGCCCTCAGATATATAAGGATGTAAGGAAATTTGTTCAAAGTTGTAGAGTTTTTCAAGTTGCAAAAGGAAGTAGTCAGAACATTGGATCATATAAACCTTTGACAGTATTGGAGAGACCTTGGGAAGACATCAGTATGGATTTCATATTGGGATTGATGAAGACACGGAGAGGACATGATTCTATATTTGTATTGGTGGATATATTTTCAAAGATGGCTCATTTCATACCTTCTAAGAAGAAAATTAATGCAGTGCATGTAGTTGATCTATTTTTCAAAGAGATTGTGAGATTGCATGGATTACCTAAAAGCATAGTTTTTGTCGAACCCCAATCCTAATACCTGCAAAACAACATGAACAAGCACATTAGAAGGTGAAATGCAAGCAAGAACAAGGATTCCCCATGAAATCCATTAGCAAAGTTTCAAATAAGAAATAAAGCCAGAATGAGATGAAATAACAATAAAGCAAGCTAAATCCTATTGAAAACAAATGCAAACTCTTGATCCCATGGGGGAATTGGTGCCAATTTGATGTGAAAATTGGCCCTTTCCCAATTCCTATGATGAAAAATTGATGTGTGATGAAGAGTGATCCACTTTGTTGATGATTGATGAGTGCTCCAATAGAAAAATCTGCATAACCTAGTTATGAACTCAATGATGATGGATGAAAATTGCTAATGATTTGAGCATAGTAAGTTTACTCCAATTGTGGATGGATCAAATGAAGGATGAGCTCTTCATTTATAGATGAGATTGATTAGAGTAGAGGCAAAAGGGATGAATGTGGGACTAATCCTCAACAAATGAGAGGAAGCCACATGTCATCATGTGAATGGTTGAGGAATGAGCACATTTTGAAGAATGTGCAAAGAGGGGGGAGATTAAAATTCAAAATATGGCTTGAAGGATGAGGTGAAAGGTGAAGCAAATGCACATGGCTCAATAAAAGGACATGTAAGATATTTTAAATGCTTTGTTGGAAGGGACAAGTCTTTTTGGGGGGAGATTTCAAATTTGAGGAATATTCCATCTTTAATGCCTTTTTTGAATGAAAATAGATGATTTATTCAATCAACTAAATGATTTAATTGTGCAAGTTCCAAAATATAGAGGATTGGAGTGATTAGGATTCGCATTAATCATGATTTGATTAATTTAAATGATGTTAGTTGATTTGACCATTTTGACTTAGATTTTAGGATTTAAATAACTCAAAATGAGAAGAGAATGATTTAGACTTAGTTAAATAAATATTTTTGATTTATTTAACCAAAGGGAGTGATGTTAGATTAAATTAGATAAATGTTTGATTTATTTAATTTAATTAGATGAACTTTAGAGATTTAATCAAATAATATGGATTATTTAATTAAATAAAGATAGGAAGATGAAATGACCTAGCTAATTACACAGAGACAATGATTTAATTAAATCGAGGGATTTATTTAATTAAAAGGGGAATTATGATGACTTTAATCAAATAAGGCTATTTGATTAAATGGTTAGATAGAGGGATAATTTAGGATGAGGCAATGTTAGTAGATCAGGATCGAGTGTGATATCAATGTCTATTTTATATCTACATTTTTCCCCTCTTTGAAGTGATGCACTTGTTGCATTGGTTCAAAGAATAACCTTGCCATGATCAAAAGTCAAAATTTCTCTAATTTTTTTGGATGCCCTACTGCCTCAGTGAATGAAGAATTAAGGTATACTACCCCTTGAGAGATCGGACGAAGAGGTTTGATTTGACATTCAATATCTCAACAAAGAGGTTCAAGATCAGTTCAATTCGAATATTTGATGTAGACAGATTTGATGATGTAGACAGTCATCAGCCATGGGTAGCCTCATGCCTATTTTGATATATTACACCCACTTGATCCTGATTTGTACCATGACAGTTACATTATTGATGATATAAATGAGATGATTATGATGTTTATATGTAATGGATGATATGATGATGCATGGATGATATGGATGCACATGATATGATATGATGATGTATGGATGATTATGAAAATAGATGATAAATGTATGGTTTATGAGATGTTTAGAATAACCAATCTATATTATGCAATGATGGGGATGAATGCATGTGGTATGATTAATTCTTTCTATATGATATGATATGCATTATGCAGTATGTTGATGGTTTTGTGGATGCAAGATAGATGTAATGGTGATGATTTATGATTAACTGTCATGGTACCATGTTAGCACAAAAATCAAGAGATAGAAGAAAAGAAGAGATTCCAACAAGACATGAGATGATGATGATGATGATGATGATTACTTTCCAAGGAGTTGGGATTTTCAAAGGGCCAATTACCTTATGTTTGATAACACACGTAGGCACGATGCATCAGGGTATAAAGAACCAAGATGGCGTTGTACCTAATGTGATGGACTTTGACTCGACAAATAGATAGGAGTATTCTTGTTCACACTTCACATTTGGAAACCTTGCCAGGACGTACCTAACAAAGCAAGTATTCGCCAAGTTATATTACAAGAACGTCCAAGAAGCGCAACAGATAAAAAGATAATGATCGTTGCCCCATTCCTATCTCTCTAAATCGCTTCGTTGGGAACATCATTGAGAGGTCCTTGGAATGAGCACAATAAGATAAATCAAAAGAAAAGATCAAGTACACAAACAAGCCAATGTTCTTCATACCTTCAGCCAAAGGGATGTGTTTTGATAGGATAAAAATCCAAGGTGATATCCAAAATGATGCACATTGTCGGAACGATATATCCTAGGACATGCATTGTATAGGATGATGATGGTTTGATAAGTTGATTGATAGGCTGTTGATATAAAGTTGATTGACATGTCTGAAAATGATCAAGAGTTTGATTTTGTTTTAAAGGTTTGAAGTTTTCTTTTGATTTTACATTTGAAGCTTGATTTTGCTGATTGTTGTGGTTGTTTTTGTTTGTATTGCCAAAGGATGAAGGTGACAATCAATTTATTATGGATGGAAGTTTATTGCGGGTGAAAGTGAAATGGGACAAATGGATTTTTTGGGTTTTTTGAATGTTTTTGATGTTTTGAGATGTTTTGAGGTTGTTTTTGGTATTTTCTTGGTTTTTACAAATGTTTTGATTTTTTTATTTTTTGAATGTTTTGGAGTTTTCTGAGATTTTATGAATGTTTTTGGATTTTGTGTTTTTTGAATGTTTTTGGATTTTGATGCCTCAGGGGCTGATCAAAGATTAGCCTTGCCTTTGTTTAAGCTCAAAGACGGCGTAGTTCAAATACCATGTTTTTTATGTTTTTTGTTTTTATGAGTGTTTTTGGATTTTGATGTGTTTTGGATGTTTTTGGACTTTTCGAACAATTTTGACGACTTGGATATGGATGTGTGATGATATCAGTGCTCTGTTTAGGATTTTGTTGAAAACCAAGCTAAGGTTGATTGATCAGACCAATGGATTGATGATGATAACATTGTTGAGGATGCACAACAATGCAAGGATAGTGTTAAGCAGCACAAGGATTAGGATGGATATCCCAAGATGATGAGTGATTGATTGGATTTGATTAATTGGGATTTTGAAGCTTGATTTGGAAAAAAATTGTTTTGAATGATTCAATGTGACATTGAAGCACACGTTAGATGCAATTGATATTGATTGTTTGGATTGATGTTCGATGAAAGATGAAGATTGATAAGGAATGTCTTCTCGTCAAAATGTGCCATGGGTTAGTGATTTGGAATTTTGATCACAAATGCTTTGATCAATTTGATTTCATGTTTCCCAATGTTCAGATCACCACATAATTTGGAGGATATAGATCAAGATTTATTCCAAAAGCAAGATCTAAATATCTTCCCCCAGTGTCTAGCAATGTATGGAATGTTATGGATAGATGCCTGGATAGGTGTATGGATGGAGGGATATGGCTTATCTTGTGATAAGATAAGGTGTTCAAATAAAGAATGCTCATTTGGATCATGCTTCATGGCTCAAATAATGTTGGGTAGGATAGGATCAATGAAAATGACCCATGTCAAGATGTTTACCGTAAGCAAGCGTAAAGTGTGCACCAAAATTTTATCAAGATCAAGATAATTTGGACTATGGATGTAGATGGATTGGATAAATGGTTCATGGATGAAATGGATTTATTATGGATGAGATGGATGGAATGTTGGATTTATTATGGATGGGATAAGATGCTTTCACCTGAACTAGTGCACGTAGATGCTCAATTCTACACATGATGCCTGTTTGCCAGGTTTTCATCATGGTACCTACCCAAAGCACCACCGAAGTGGTTTTCACTAGAAGATGAATTTTTTCTTTACTGTTTTAAATCCTTTTTCTGATTTTTTATTTTTATTTTTATTTTTATTTTATTTTTTGATTTTTTCTAAAAGATTTTAGGCTCATGTTGAACCACCTGGTGGTGTTGATGTAGATGCCCTAGTCATAATGTGCCAACGATATCCAACTTGAAGAAGTTGTTTTGCTAAGATACGTGCACTTGAATACAAATTTTGAGATTCCTGATCTGCTTCGTTGATACCGAAGTTGACATTGTCTTTGTGCGCACATCACGATAGAGTGCCTTATGAATCCTTATGATAAAGGGTCATTGCCAATACATGGTCAATGTGAGAATTGGATATCATGTGTGGAGGCATGGATGGAGTGTGTTTAGGGATAGGAGATGGATTGATTGATAGTTTGGAACCTTTAACTCTCCAAACTTGGGAAGATGAGCAATGATGGGTGGATACGGAAGTGTGCATGTAATTAGGACCAACTGCTTGATATACTTTGTACGTCACTTGAGAAGCCTTCTTTTTCTTTTGTGGACATCTTTGATGGATACTTTTCGCTTTCTTATTTTTCCCCATAGTTTCTTTGACTAATGGAGTTTGATAGGGATAATCTTTCTTTGTATTCTTTGGTATCCACTTGTATTTGATTTTTCCATTATGCTTCTCTGCTTATTCTACTTTAATAACATTCTTTGTGCTTTGATTCAAATCTTTCTTTTGACGTTGGTCCCAATTCGTGGATGGGGTGATGGGTGGATGAAGATTCATGATATGGCTAGTTGTGGTATTGGCATTGGTTTCATCATAAGGACTCTTCATGCTCCCTATGTTGATGTTTTCCTGAGACATAGTTTCCCCCAGTATGGTGGTAGTGGCACCTTCGTTCCTTGATTCTACTTGTTTTGATATGTCTTGTTCAGTAAGCCTTCTCTGATAAGTGACCACTACAGATGATGTTATTTCCATTTGTTGCTCTACTAACTTCAGAATGTCATGTTCTGTCTGACCTGTTTCTTTGAGTGGATAATTTTGGATATCTTCATACATGATGTCCTCAGTTTGAATTTGGGATATATCTGATCCTGATGTTGACAACTCAGTTTGATGGTAGGAATCAATAACTTGCTCTTTTTGTGTAATGAAATTCTGCTCTAAATGAAGATCATCGACGTGTCCATCCACAGAAAGAATCTCATGGGTAGATGGAGTATGTGCTATATGGATATGATCATCTTGTATAGATAGGAGAGTATCAATTAGATTATTGTAGTAACTTGGGGATACAAATTCTTGATCTTGAATGATTTCAGAATTGCTTTTGACATGCTTTGGATCAAGTTCTTTACATGGGTCAATTTCAAAGGATGGATTTCTTACAAAGGGTTCTTGGATATCTTCATTAGGAATAGGAAGTGGCTCAATATCCTCTTGATCTTTGAGTGAATTTGGATCAAGTGTTGAGTTGAAGATTCCTTCAATATCGGCAATCATGAGGTTGAAGGATGTCAATATGTCTTGGAAAGGACCATTGCTAGACTTTGGTGAGAGATGTTGATCATGGTTTAGAATAAATTTTTGAGATATGTCCTCTAACTTATTATGTGATGTAGAGACATTTTCAACATGATCATTGGTTGATGGATTGTTGATTACAAGATCAAATAATGTTAACACTCCTTGAAATAGATCATTGTTGGATATTGTTGAGGGATTCTTATCATGATCAAAAAGTGACTCTTGATGTATGTTGATTTGATCTTCAGATGAGGTAGAAACATCTTCCATGTGTTCATTGATGGATAGGTCTTGATCATGTGACAATTGACTTGGATCAATACATGGAGTCGTTAACATTTTGTTGGGATTTTGAACAACATTTGCTTGTTGGGCTTGGTATTGGGCTTGAGCTTGCGCTTGAACTTGAGCCTGGGCTTGTGCTTGTTGGGCTTGTAGTGTGGCTTGGGCAACTTGAGCAGCTAGTTGTGCAGCTTGTCAGTTTTGGTTTTGTTGGAGTGCCTTTTGATAAGTAGCCTGTTGAGTGGCTTGCAACGCATTGCTATATTGGTTTGATGTGTTTGGTTTGGGTGGTGGTGGTTTTGGAATAGTGTTTGTTGTGGTGATAAGAAGTATTGTCGTATTGATGATTGGGATTTGGTTGGTGGATGGTGTGATTGATATGGTTAGTCCTTGAGAGACCATGTTTTGAGGGATGATAGATGATGTGTTGTTTGCTTGTGCTATGGGGATGGTTGCCATTTGTTGTTGTGATATCGATGGCAAGCAGGGAGGATTTGGTATGATGCCTTGATTAATGGTTGGGGGGATGTTTTGGATGAGTGATGGTAGCGAAGGTAGCCCCAAACCAAGAGGTGATATGGATGTTAATGGAAAGGGTGGGAGTGGTGGGAGAGTGAGTGGCATGCTCCCTTGGGGAAATGATGATGTTTGATCAAAAATACCCCTGGTCCAAATAGGTCACCTTCTTCTTGTGAGGTTATGGGGAGAGAGGTTTTCGGTGTTGCATTAAATGATGATGATGATGGGTCATTGTGAAAGGTGAGGGGGACATATTGGTGTGATGGATTTTGAACAACATTCGTGTGATTTGCAAACATATCTATCCAAAAGTTTACCAAGTGTGGATTTGAAATGTTCATGTTTGGTATAGTTGTATTTTGTATATTCTCACTTGGCATGTATGGATTTGGTGGGATAATGTTGCTTTGTTGAAGACTCATGCATTGAGTATTTGATTGATAGATTTGTAAGTTTGGACTTGGATTTAAATCTATCATCGGAAAAGGTGTTTCAAAATTTAGATTGGGTATACTCACATTTGTTGTACCATTGAGGTTTGTAGGAGATAATGATCTCATGTATGGATTGTATAAATGTGAGTTTTTAAAATCAATTGGCATTGTAAGGGTTTGATAATTTGGTTGGTTTAGACCACTTATGATGTATGGATCAAGTTTATATTCCATGTTCTTCTTGTGTTTTGACCTTGTTGCAAAAGTGACCTCTAAGGTGTTTAGGACCAATGATGAGATGAAGGATGAAAGGGGTGAATGATATGGGTGTTGTTTTTCTTAGGAACTTTGGATCAATGCTAGACTTTAGGATTTTATTTTGATTGGTTTTGATTGGATAATGAACTTGTAAACCCTAAGATGTTGGATGTGATCTTTAGGATAAACTTGTTCAAAGGTGTGCTAATTTAACTAGAGGTATGAGAAAGGATGAATTCCCATACTCCTAATTAAACAAGGTGATTTTGATTTGGTTTAAGGATGTACCCAAGTCTAGATAATGATGTTTCCAAAGCTCTAAAGTTGTTTGTGGGATGGGATGATAAATGTTTGAAATGGATGAAGTGTTTGATTTTGATCCTAAATGAACCTAAGAAGGACTTGTTTACAAGGCCAAGGTTTTGAAGAACATGTTTTTCCCTTCAAACCAAAAGATCAATGTTTGCTCAAAAGACCATAAGACAAAAGATACACAAGCACATGTGTGGGGTTCAATTGATTTCATCTTGATTAGATTTTCAAACTAAATGTCCAATGTCCTAACTTCTTTTCATCCCACACAATACTATGTGGAATTCAAGGAAATCAAGGCAATGGTTGCCTAATGTTTACCTTGGTAGAAGCAAATTAAGATGTAAACCCAATTACTTAGAAACCTCTAAGGAAATAATCCCCAGGGTAAGCAATAGTTCTTGGGTTTTCTCAAAGGTATTTGCTCTAACTAAGGGGTTTGAAATTTTGATGATGATGTTAAGTGTTTGTTTCCAAATGTTTTCGAACAAGCAAAGTGTTTTGACTCACAAGCAATATAACATCCTTGCTCAATTGGTACTTTTTTTGTGGGCTTGCCTCATGCCCTTTGTAGTAGAAGAGATGATTTTACATGCAACCAAGGAAAGAGTATAAAGGTATGTTTAAGAAGGAAGTCTTAACCTCTATACTTTAACCAAGATCGGACATGGCAAGTAACTTCTTGGAATCTAAGTTCCAATGCACCACTTTGATAAACTCATTGGATGGACTAGTTGGCTACTACAAACAAGGTTCTTAATGATGGGACATCAGGGACATGGCACCTTGCGAGTGTCCAGCAAGCCACTAAAGGCTTTGATCAATCCTACTAGGGGCTCTTATACTTTTTACGGTAGTACCCTATTCTGAAAGACACTGTACGACTAAGGCCTACATACCATGAGGACTTGACAGTTTAGTCTTATCCATTTATATACTGGCCTAAATGAAAAACCGGTTGGAGTCACCTTTGAGTTCTCCTTTCGGATGTGTCTCTTAGGTAGGCCCCTCTAAAGGTAAACAAAAACAAGCAAGCACATCCGTAGTTCGATCGACCTTCATTTAAAAACAAAGGGAGAACACACGTGATACACCTAACTCACACTCGCAAGCTTTGTTCAATTTTAGTTCTCAAAATGAAGTGTGGAGGTGATTACTTTATCTCAACCTAAGATCACAAAAAAGGCCTTTTGATTTTCAAGATCGTTGTAAAGCGCGAGAGAAGCGCAAACGTCATTTTCGATGATGTTAGTTTAAGTAAGCAATCACAAAAACAAAGTTGCACATGTTCATTTTAACCTTTCAAAGCAATTGTGAGTTCATTTTAAAAGCACCAAAGTAAGTGTGACAATTTCCCTTGTTCAATTTTTAATCCCAAAACAAACTTTAGTAAATTTGAGTCCTAATATTCTTTTTAAGATTTTTGTAGCAAAAATTGAAATATTCCTTTTAGAGCTCAAAAGAAATTTAGTAGGTCCTAAAAGCTTGAAAGATAGCAAATCCTTAGAAAATGGATTATAGTTTCTTCCCAAAGTGTTTAAAAACACTTGTTACAATGATGCGATAATGCTTTTTCTTTGACTTCCATGCTCCCTTATCCTTCAAAACCTGCAATACAAGCTCCAAATGTCAAATTAAATCAAGAAACAAGAAGATATGAGCATTAGATAGATGATTGAGCATAAAAACCCTAAAAGTTAAACCAAGTTTCATTATGATTTGACATTAAATGAAAATTTGAAAAATTTAACTCTATAAATGTTGATAATAACCTACACCATTGGATAGCTTCTGAAATTCTACCCCATTTCAAAAAAAAAAGCCTTGAAAAAGACTAAAAAATGACCAAGATATGGCCATTTTAAGTTTGAATGAAAAAGTAAGAAATTTCAGCGGTTTTGTCTGTGATGGCGGCTCTGTTTGATTTTGTAGCGGCGCTATATGGCGACGTTGGAGATTCAGCAGTGCAGTTTGAATTTTTGAGTGGTACAGTTTGATTTTAGTGGTGCAGTTTGAATTTTTGAGCGGTTTTGTATGGTGACACTGGACTATGAGCGGTTTTGTTTGCTGTAAACACCAAAAACATCAAAAACCACAGAATTTTCTCAAAAAACATGATTTGATCTTCCAGTAGGCCCTCCTAGCGTCAAAATGTGTGAACCCCAATCCTAATACGTGCAAAACAACATGAACAAGCACATTAGAAGGTGAAATGCAAGCAAGAACAAGGATTCCCCGTGAAATCCATTAGCAAAGTTTCAAATAAGAAATAAAGCCAGAATGAGATGAAATAACAATAAAGCAAGCTAAATCCTATTGAAAACAAATGCAAACTCTTGATCCCATGGGGGAATTGGTGCCAATTTGATGTGAAAATTGGCCATTTCTCAATTCCTATGATGCAAAATTAATGTGTGATGAAGAGTGATCCACTTTGTTGATGATTGATGAGTGCTCCAATAGAAAAATTTGCATAACCTAGTTATGAACTCAATGATAATGGATGAAAATTGCTAATGATTTGAGCATAATAAGTTTACTCCAATTGTGGATAGATTAAATGAAGGATGAGCTCTTCATTTATAGATGAGATTGATTAGAGTAGAGGCAAATGGGATGAATGTGGGACTAATCCTCAACAAATGAGAGGAAGCCACATGTTATCATGTGAATGGTTGAGGAATGAGCACATTTTGAAGAATGTGCAAAGAGGGGGGAGATTCAAATTCAAAATATGGCTTGAAGGATGAGGTGAAAGGTGAAGCAAATGCACATGGCTCAATAAAAAGACATGTAAGATATTTTAAATGTTTTGTTGGAAGGGACAAGTCTTTTTGGGGGGAGATTTCAAATTTGAGGAATATTCCATCTTTAATGCCTTTTTTTAATGAAAATAGATTATTTATTAAATCAACTAAATAATTTAATTGTGCAAGTTCCAAAATATAGAGGATTGGAGTGATTAGGATTAGCATTAATCATGATTTGATTAATTTAAATGATGTTAGTTGATTTGACCATTTTGACTTAGATTTTAGAATTTAAATAACTCAAAATGAGAAGAGAATGATTTAGACTTAGTTAAATAAATATTTTTGATTTATTTAACCAAAGGGGGTGATGTTAGATTAAATTAGATAAATGTTTGATTTATTTAATTTAATTAGATGAACTTTAGAGATTTAATCAAATAATATGGATTATTTAATTAAATAAAGATAGGAAGATGAAATGACCTAGCTAATTACACAGAGACAATGATTTAATTAAATGAGGGATTTATTTAATTAAAAGGGGAATTATGATGACTTTAATCAAATAAGGCTATTTGATTAAATGGTTAGATAGAGGGATAATTTAGGATGAGGCGATGTTAGTAGATCAGGATCGAGTGTGAGATATCAATCTGTATATTTTCGATGTCTACAGTTTCAAACAGTGATACAAAGTTTGTTGGTTACTTTTGGAAGATACTTTGGAAGAAGATGAAGATAGATTTGAAGTTCAGTTCAACATTTCATCCACAGACAGATGGAAAAACAAATGTAGTGAATAGGAGTTTGGGAAATTTGTTGAGATGTTTGGTTGGAGAAAAGGCAGGAAGTTGGGATTTGATTCTTTCACAAGCAGAGTTTTCATATAATAATTCAATGAATAGGAGTACCAGAAGAACACATTTTGGGATTGTTATTAGAGTCAACCCTCGAGGAGTATCAAAGTTGAGAGATATCAGCATGGAGGAAAAGAGAAGTCCAGAAGCAAAGGAATTTGCAGATCACATGAAGACAGTGCATGATCAGGTTAAGAAGCATTTGGAGAACATGAATATCAAGTATAAAAAGCAAGCAGATAAGAGAAGAAGACATAAGGAATTTGAAGTTGGAGATGAAGTGATGTTGTACTTAAGAAAGGAAAGATTTCCAGTTGGGGCATATAACAAGCTAAAGATGAAGAAGTTTGGACCTTGTAAGATACTCAAAAAGTTTTATTCAGGAAATGCATATGAAGTAGAGTTATCAGAGACATTCAGTATATCACCTATTTTCAACATTGTAGACCTATATCAGTATCATGAAACAAAGTTCAATGACAGCATGAAAGAAGACTTGAAGACATAGTTACCACAGCAAGTACCAAAACAAATTGAAGACATCTTGGACAGTAGAATTGCACAAAGTGCCAAAGGAAAGTAGTACAAGGAGTATCTTGTGAAGTGGAAAGGCAGACCGACAGAAGATTCATCTTGGATTTCTCAGGTTGAGGTGGACCAGCTTGGTTTTCCTCTAGCCCCATCAAAGTGAGGGACTCACTTTCAAATCAACCTTAGGTGTCTGATGCAGGAGCATCCCTAGTTTAGAAGCAATCTTGCATCAACCAAAAATATTTGTATTTCAGTTTGTTTCTTTTCATTTTTCTCAATCATAAATAGTTTCTATATTTTGGTCTGCATTCTTCTGTAGTTATATTTCAGACCTTGCAGAGCTAGACTTAGCACCTAGACATGCTCATCTACATCATATCTGATTAGTAGAACATTTGGATCAGTTCTTAGAAAGTTATCACTATCAAAATATCAACTATTTTCTTGGAACAAGGCATCCTGACAGCCATGAACAATTTGTTGAAGGAGAATACTTGTGGAGCCTAATGACACATCATTCAATGATTTTTTGGTTTGTGGTTGAACCTCCGTTGAGATCCGCACTTCATTTCATTCATTTGTGGAGGAGTCTTATTCATTTAGGGCTGACCAATTTGTGTATACACATTACACCTCTTTCTTGGAGTTTTTAACCTACTTGGGCCGACACAAAGGAATCTAGTGTTCTGGAAATGATATATATTGATGTAATAGATCCTTAAGAAGTGGTTCTAAATTGGGATTTAGATAGATAGTATGGAATTCTTTGCAAAGGAGCTTCAAAGCTATATCTTGAGCATATTTTGTAATTGTGAGATTAGGCCTATGAGCCCCAATTGTAAGCCAGCCTATTGTCGGCCAGATTGTATTTGAATTCTATCATATATTGATTGATTGAATATGCCTTTGCTTTATATCTTTGATTTGTTTCTGTTGTGTTTACTCTACTTGCATGGTTTGGACTGTTCTCTTTGAGGACCCTCCTAACCATGACTACACCAAGTTATGATCTTTCCAAACATAAAAAATCAAGCTCGGCTTCCAGCTAGCATTTCTCTATCAAAACAAAAAATATAGAAAATTAACTAATACCATAGCATATTTCTTGTAAATAGATTTCCAATGACTATTGGAAGTAAAAAATTTGACACCTAAGGCAAAATTTATATCCCCTAGGTGGCTTTCCAACGACAGGGGTCCCTAGGTAGTGAACCAACGACACATGAATGGTGGAAAGGTGGTTTAACAGTTTTACACCCCATGATGAGGAGTCTGGAAATGTTGGTTCCCCATGTGACTAAGGGCCTAGGTCGAGGGGCTAAACTCCACCAATTGTGGGCCTAATGTCGATGATGATACTATGATGGTACTGTAATAAGTGAGTATCACATGGTACACCATTATTGACGTATAACGGGGTATGAGGGTCTATGGAACCCCCTCCCCTTATTTATTTTTTCAAATTTTAAAATATTGTACAAGGATAATTTTTATTCTTTTATTTATTTTGACATATAGATCAAAATATATGATTGTATGATCATATGACAAGGCAGGGTGGGAAAAAAATTACATTTTTTTAGTGGCCAAAATAGGTCAAAATTCATGTCAATCTTTGTCTCTCGAACCTCTTGGATTCAATGGTGTGGTTTATTTTGTCTTAAGGGTTCATCTATAAAAATTCCCCTACAAAACTCTCATGGTGAACACCTAGAAAAAAAATCATTTTTCTAACTTAGATTCATAACCCTAGATATGCAAAAATAACCCCAAATCTACAAAAAAAAAACCTACATAAAACCCTCACACCTTGCAATGTCTTCATTATTTTCCTATAAAGTCTTGGATTCAACTATGCACCAGATCTACTCATACAAGGGTTATATCAACCATAATCATAGCTATGATACCAAATGAAAGAAATTTTCAACCATATAAGACTATTTCCACATAACCCAAAAAGATAAATTCATGCAAATAAGTATTCATAATCCACATACAAAATAATAGACAAAATACTATCAATGATGACATAAGATATATCTTGGAAAGACCCTCAAGAGGGAAAAACTTAGCCTCTAAGAGAATCCATCATTCATACATTATTCAATAATAAATATTACAATACATCTATAGAGTCTCCATGAATACCTCTGAAGCATCAAGTTGTCTACATGCACTCCATGTGAACAAGCATGTAATCACACATCCCATTCCATAATTTGAACCCTCATTTATGTGCAGCCTACAAGAGATGCTCACACAAGACTCGGTCAAAATAGCCAACCTTAAAAACTACTCATGTGTTTGCTTTTATAGACATAATCTTCCATAAAACCACCAAGTAGTATTAAATATAACCATGTCACTAATACCATGAGCTTAAAATACCATTTCCCCCTCATTTACTTCTTAGTACTAACTTTTCCCAATATTAACTATTTTCCCAATGTGCAAACTTACATTAAATATTTATCCCAATGTTACATATAACACATAAAGTGACCCCAAGAATGTCTAACCCCATGTGACACACATATCCCTAGATCCCCTAGGTTCACCACAAATAATATTAAAATTATATTATAATATTATGCAAGGTGGACAACTCACCTTTTCCTAACAAATGGTACCTAGATCCAAAAGATTAAGTTCCTTATTAAGGACACTTGAGTGATGTGTAGACATCCATGCAATGCACTATCATTTATACAACTACTATGACATAGGATGTTGGTAAACTCATGTTTCACTTAGAAACTTATGCCCAAATTCACACAAAAAAAGACACAATAGAAAATCCATGTATGATAAAAAAGATAAACAATAATTTATGATATGAATTTAATGAAATTAAAATGATAAAAAGAGAGGTAAGAGAATGTTCAAACCCCCATGTGATGAAAGACTCCAAATAAAACCTACAATTGAAAAGAGAGGAAATGTTGGATCTTCTTAGGAGCTTTCCATGAATGGTCCAACCTATTTTTTTATCTTCCAACCCCTATAGAAAACTAATAAGATAGGAATATGTGTGTGCTTTTATCCTACATGTCTAGGAGGTAAAAGTAGTGACAAAATCTATGAATGCCACTCCTAGATCTGTAGGGAGTGACAAACTAGTGCGTATGTGTATGTATAATAGAAATGAAATGAAAATCCCAAGGTTCCAAGTACACAAAAAAGGATTAAAAAATGATCGAGAAAAATAAATGAGAAGTCAAAATCATAAAATAATAAGAAAAAATTCACCTTAAGTTGTTGGAGAAGTCAATGAAGACCAAGTTAGTTGTAGAGTGTTGTAA
Organism: Sequoia sempervirens; assembly: GCA_007258455.2. NCBI lineage: Eukaryota > Viridiplantae > Streptophyta > Pinopsida > Cupressales > Cupressaceae > Sequoia > Sequoia sempervirens. The sequence continues at coordinate 9,394 of VDFB02007984.1, read as the reverse complement.
TAACCTTGAAGAGATTGTTGTAGTATATTGGTGAAGTTTATATAAGATCTATAATGCTCAAGAATGTTGTAGGTTGCTAGAAAAATGGTCAAGAAATGCATGAATGTAAGAGATTTAAATATTGGGTATGATATATTCAGATTCATTTAAACATGGATGATCGAAGGAAAAAATGGAAGAGTTTCAAGTCTAGAGAGTCATTCAATTTTTTTGCAAAGAAATCACATCTGACCTAAGCATGCAATAGGGGGTGAAACAATTGGAAACAACCACTGAATGACAAACTATCATAGGAAACTAGAGTGTGCCACTAATGTCCAGATAGTTATAGCTCATGAAAATGCCAAACACTAAGAAATTACAAGGTTAATACATCTAAGGTGTTATTTTTACATAAAATATATCATGGGAGGTATGACCTTGGTACCGTGGGTGAAAAATATTAAGGTAAGGAAATATGAGCCTAAAAAAATACTAGGAGATACAAACACTAAATTGGGTTGAAAACGTAATGTGAAATTACAAGGGTATACAATTTTCTATGTTACATAAACTTATTTATATGTAAATAGTAATTGTACAAAACTTCCTCAAACTCCTCAATCTATCCTCATCATTGAATGTTGGGAATGAAATACCTATTACAAACTATTGATAAATTGGGATTGAAAAAATTAAGTTTATGTAATCAAAGATCAAAGTATTTAAGCAATATATTCAACAAGTTTGTAAGAAATATATGAAATAGTATGCAACCATAAGGAACATAGAAGACTCCATATTTGTATGGGAAACCCTTACAAAATAAAACCCACCACCAAAGAACTATTTCAATTATATTATTCAAAATGCAAATATTCAATACAATAGGTTGTTTTACAAAGTCTCAAACTATATGCCTACATCATACTCTTATTCTTCAATCATAAACATATTATATCAACCTTGTGTGCTCACCATATTATTCAACATCCATAATCACATAGACTTTAATCAACTGACATTGGTACATTCACATAAGTAAATATATATAGTCTCTAATACTTACTCATGGAAAACCAATAATACCTATTGTCTAACCATATTGTAAAATATCAACTATCACCCAACTACACCATGACTGTGCCATGACATTAGTGAGCCACGCATACTTTTTAACATGATGTCTCCACATGAAACTTCACTATATATGATAAGCAACTAATGTAACTAAAGGATAAATATTTGTTTACTAAACTCTCCAATATGATTATCTTCATATGCAACCACCACAACTATTACTAATAGTGTGATGAGAAATATAGATTTCTAACTACTCCAATATATTTGTGATACCTCAAAATATCCTCCAAAATAAAATCATGTTGTAGTATCCAAGATTTGTTACAAAATAAAAAACAATTCCACAAACAAGAGTAGGAAAATAATAATAAAACTATCATATGCAACCACAATATGTAAAATGTACAAAAGAGCCTTGCATATAAAGACAGGGATAAGGAGGTGAGAAGGTAGGAGTGAAATTATGAGTACCCTCCAAGATTGAAATAGATGTAGGAATCTATGGAGAGGTTTTGGGACACTTGGTGAGTCAACAGAAGATGAGAAAAAAAGTGAGATGTCTCCCAAGTGAGCTTAAGAGTGGTGACTATCCTAGATAGGCTAAAAGCTAACTATATTAGTAATAAAAAATTTCACACTAGAAAATCATGCTTTGAGATATAGCTAAATGTACTCCAACAATTATATGCATGCACCTATACTCTCATACACACTCCAATGGTATATGCATACCATTATACAGATGTTATTTTTCCTCCAAATTACTTGTAGTTTCTACCATAAAATCACCTCATTTAAACAAACCTCCATGTTAAACTGGAAAATTTCAGAGACAATTCTACCACATTGAATTTTGTAGTTGCTTTCCCTATAAATAAACTCTATTTAAGAAATCTCAATAATTGAATAGAATACCCAAGTTCCAACACTACCTCTTTTCCATTGTATCTTTATTTATATCCTTAATCTTGTATCTCCTAATCATTTAAGATTCTAAAAACACCACCATTGTAGGATATTAATGTTTCCAAGTCCTTAAAGGATTCTAGTGGAGTATCATGACTACCACCATACCATATTATCCCTAGTACTACGAGGTGGATGCATCCATTCCAACCATTTGGTAAATTATTTTAACTAAATACCCTAACGTTTAGGTTTTTAACAACCATATACCTGTCTGTGAATATTTGAAGCTATTTGAGCTAATTTCATCTCCATAGTCAAGGCAAATTCAACTAAAGTGTTGATTATAGGGCACTAATACATTTGACTGCAAAATACAATGAAACTGTCCGATGAAATATGTAAAATTTGATGTTTGTCGGGTGCTTGTAAAATTTGATGTGTAATTTCCAATTTTTTGAAAGTTTATCCCCGACGTTCGTCGAAATTTTGACGAACCTGACGTTCATCGAAATGTCGGCTATCATTTTCGTCGAATTTTTGACAAACATGAAAAATTTAAAAAAATCAAATTGTGGCCAACATAAAGAAAAGTGAGTTCACGCCTAATTTATTGCGACAATGTTTTGCTCTACTTGAGACAGTTTGTGGAGAACTAAGGACGATTTTCTTGGGAAAAATCAGAAAAAATTCAAGAAGATATCTCCAGGTTGAGGGTAGTCATTGTCTTTTTGCATAATTCAGTTGTGAAGTCAGATTTGTAGTTCCAGGTTTGAAAATCATATTTTAAAGCAACATCTCATTAGATTTCATTTTTAGAGGTTAAGGGTTTTGAGAATTTCATGTCCATATTTTGTTGTGTGGAATCACCATAAGATCACAACCGAGGAACAGATTCTTGTGACTATAATTATGTGATCTATAACTCTATTGGTCATGTGGCACAGTTGTGCTATAACAAATAAAAGATGCATTCATGTGTGACCCAAGTTTAATGTGGCTATGTTGTGATAGAAATGGAGGCACTCATATAATGTAGTTAATCTAGGTTGTATAATGTAGGTGTCAATCATCATTGGGTGCATTCAGGTTGTCTCAAGTTTAACAGGTTAGGATGTAATTATAGCATGATCGAAGAGTGATTACCTCTTATTGCAATAAAGAGCCTATAACTCTGGTTGATATGCAGAGTGGTTGTGTTATATCAATTATGTAGTGCATTCAAGCACAACCCATGTTTAATGGGCTATTCTAGAGAGTGATCAAGATTTTTTAAACCTTATGAATGTTACTTGACATATATTTGCATAATCTCAAATTCCTTCAAAGGCTTTTGAAGTATCAATGTATCCTATATAGGGTTTAGAATGATTTTTTTTAATTAAAAAAATAAATAAATGATGCATTTCCCTGTAATTAGATAATGTGGAGATCTCCTAAATCTGCCCCACACACTATCTTCTTTGGCACTATATTCATTACTCCAGCTACTAGGGTTTTGCATGTAACATCTTTAATATCTTCATGACCGTGGCTTTTAAATAAATCTCAGTCTTTTCTTTAATGCTTTTCATGGTAACCCTTGAGTTCCATAATCCACCTTCAATCTCTTCTAAGAACGTTGTCTTAAGCTAGACTGCATAGTATGCATATAAAGCAAGTCCTTCATACCTGCCATTGTTCCAAACCACCACTCACTGCCTTGCTTAAAATGTTGCCTCCATAAGCACAATAGCATGTTTTAAAATCATGGTTGCCAGTGATTGACCATTAAGGTCACCACTTTCATCATGAAGATACAATGAGATTTTTGTCTTCAAACTCAAGGCATTATGAAGATAACATTGTGAATTGTTTGTTGTTATGATTCAATTTTCTTGCACATTTACTACTTTGCTAACTTCCTTTAAGACTGGGTATTGCACCCTCAGTTGCAATCTCAAACAGCTCACTCACTATCACTTGAAGATTCCTTTCATGAGCATCCTTCTATAAAATCAAACTATGCCCTATAGACTACCTACTTACTACAGGGGACTCATTGTTTCATGGTATTGTAGTTCTTAAGATCCTTCAACCTTATTGACACTACTTCACAGTCCACAAGGTATTATTCACTATTTTCCCATCTTTGGTGAGTCTCAAAACACTGCTCAAACATGCAATCCACTACCTCCATTATACAATGTTAATGGCTAAGAAGAAACATTGAACCTATGATTACTACTGTTACTTCATTTGGACAGTCATTCCCTGATTGCATTTGCCTTGTCTAACACTACCAAAAGCATTTGAAAAACCATTAAGGTCAGCAAGGGGGTAAGGAAACTCACTATAAAAATCTCCACTTTACTATGCAAGGTTTGAACTTTATTATCTTGTCACTACTCAGCCTCTTTTTGACTATCACATCTCAAGTGACTGTCATTCTTCTTACCTTAGATTGAATTCACAAATGTCACTAAGCTACATAGTGTGTTTGTTATTGGCTACAATCTTTAGATTGCAAGATTTTGGTTATTACCTACAATGTCTCAATCTTTCTCGTATTGCAACCTCACTAATCCACTATAGTTATTGTTTATGTTTCTACAGAGGCCTAGAGTTTGTACCTCCAATCATGCTCTTACCAATGCTTCGTTGTTTTTTATTAGGCTCTCTCAAATTAGTGTCTGTATGTCGTCATGTAGCAGCTGACACATCAGACTTTAACTAAAAGGATAAATCTGTATTGGACATTGAAGTACGATGATTCCCTCGACTTGTTGTTCTTAGGAATGGGTCACTTGCTCTTACTAGCTCGCTACCTCCATTGTTGTAGGAATTTTGTGATCAAGTTCAATATTCTGATTTTAGGAGTCTTAACGGTTGGAAATCATAGTAAAATCAAAATTTAATAAGTTTTGGAATAATTAGCATTGTAAAGTGTTTTTTGGGGTCGTTAACTTCAAACTATCTTGTCTTTTGTAGGGGTGGTTGCATGCCAAATTTTTTTGGTGTAAAATATCAAAATTATTAGATTATGTTACCTATCTATGAATAAAAATTATTGGAGTGTGAGTTTGATATTTTTTGAAGATCTAAATAGTCAAGCTTGGTAAATAAAAATCATGTTAGATAATATTAGTCCAGAACAAAATGAAGAGCCACTTGATAGATTGTGGCTAGATTGAAAAGAAAGGGTGATGAGAAATGTTATTTTCTTTGCAATAATTGCAAGGGCTTAAAGACGAGACGAATTTTAATCACAATAGCTAAGAAACATTGTAGGCAGCATGGTCACATTGAAGGGGGCATGATTATCGTCCATTGGTAAGTTGTTCATTATATGTGTTTATATTGATTGAATTTGTAAATGTTTATATTGTTTTAACATTTTATATATATATATAATCACTTGATCATGATCATGGTTTATTTTTGTCTATCATTATTATAAAGGTGGGGCACCCTAGGGCAGATGATATGAATTATCATGGCCCGTAGAATGTGATTTTGCAAGCGGACGAACATGGAGCTGTGAATATTGAAGATAAAGTTAATGATCCTATGGAAGAAGATGATCATGCACCAGAAAACACAGTTGAAGATGATGGTACAAATACATTGATCCATGCCACATTTAGTGGCAGAGTTGATCATAATGATCAAGATGACTTTGATGATGTTCATGATTTACCTATACTTGACAAGGCATACGAGCCCCATTATGAAGGCTCTGAAACAACTCTTCTCTCTGTTTTATTGTTGATGTTGAACTTGAAGGTTATGAATGGTTTATCAAACATAGAAATCTCACGAATGTTAAGGTATGTCATATATGTCATCTTTTTTCATCTATTTTAATTGTTGTTAGTTCATCACTAGTAAATAAAGGATGAAATATGTACCATTAATATTCTTTATATGAACAAATTATCTTTTGTTGTAGATTGATTGGTGAATTTTTGTTACCACCATCAAATATTTTACCTCGCTCATACCGAGATTTATGTGTCATTATGAAAGATATCAGAATGGAGTATCAAGCAATAGATGCATGTCACAATTATCATATTATATATCATAAACAACAGGAACTTGCAACAGAATGCCCGGAATGTCATATCAGTAGATATCAAACAAATCAACTAACAAAAAAGGTGTCTCATAAGGTTCTTCGTTATATTCTCATTATTCCACGTATGCAACGATTATTTAGGTGCAAAAGCTTAGCGCAATTGATGGATTACCATGCATGGAATAGAAGTGGAGATGACATTCTTCGAATGCATGTAGATGGTTCTACATTTAGGGACATGGAGGAAAAATGGCCACACTTTAAAGAAGAACCTCGTAATCTCAGGCTTTCATTGGGAGCGGACGGTGTCAATCCATTTGTAGAGCTGAGATCTATTTACTCAGTGTGGCCTGTTTTTGTTATCAACAATAACATTTCTCCATGGATGTTAATAAAGAGGGAGAACATAATGTTGTCAATGATTGTTCCAGGTATTTGTTTACATCAATTTTCTTTAACGTAGTAGCATCTCATTTGTCTTATTTGTTGCATAATGACTTATATTTTTTTCATTCAATAGTCATGTACATTAATTTATATATATTACAAGAAATGGTTATAATAATTATGTAATGTTTATGTTCATTCAACTAGGTAAGTACCAAGTTAAAGATATGAATGTATATACGAGCCCTTATCGAATGAAGTTACTAAAGTTATGGAATGGCCAATTAATACATGACGTCTCTAGACCAATCAGACAAAGACAATTTCAATTCCATGTAATGCTTGTATGGATAATTCATGATGCCCCAGGGCTAACACATTTTGTGGTATGTTATAACGTTCGACTGCACTTTAACAATATTTAATTTGATGAAGTAGATATCATGAATTTTTTTAAAATAATCTATTCATTATATATAATTATAAAAATTGACATATTTAATCCAATTATATATCATCTTGCAGGTCTTCAAACAAAGGGAAAATTTGCATGTCCAATTTGTGGTCCAAAGATGAAATCTCATCGCTCAACAAGTTTAGGAAAGTAGGTGTTTGATGAGTATAGGCACTTCCTCCATATAAATCATAAGTATCGAACTACTGAAAAACATCTTTTCAATGGGAAAGAAGAGACTACATCAAAACCACGAAGAATGACACCTCACCTATGGAAGTTGGAATATAATAGAATTAATCAATAAGGTAGTTATACATCAGATCAAATTGTTTATCTATCATATATGATATGTTTTGAATTTATATTTCATATTGTTTCTAGGTTTACTCATGTTGTAATTGGACAATTATTGTCATTGTTAATTTGTTTAACTTATATGCTTCCATGAAGGTCATCAAGGCATTAATGGTCGGGTTTCCAATGTGGACCTAAAAAAGTTATCCCAGACAATTTAGTAGGTTTCCCTAATATGAGCAGCTACAAATTGTGCATTTGTTTGATACAACGCATATTGGAAAGAATATAACAAAAACGTTATCGAAAATATTGGATGGAAGGCATGATAAAGAAAAAATTGTCAAAATTTGTAGTGACATTCAGGAAGCCAATCATGCAATGAAAAATGTCATTCAATTAAATAGTGATGGAGACCAAATTAATATAAGTGTCCTTCCTTGGTTATTAATAGAGCAGCAAAGTAGTGTTATAAAAGAAGTCATACAAAAAAATTGATTTCCTGTAATACCCCTCATACTGTTTAGACTTATTATTTTCTATGCTTTGCTTGGATACTGTGATGATATTATGATTGTTTGTTTTGGCTTGCTAAACGTTAGGTGATGATGTTATTTCATTTTGGACATGATTACTTTATATGACATTATGGTTGATTATATCAGTTGATTTTCTGAATTATGATATGATGCAGTGATTTAATTTAATATGTTATGAGATGATTGTTAGTTAGAAATGCAATTCATTGATTTTGTTACAATTGTTAGAATAGGTGTGACGAAGGACAATATAGCATCACTCGTTCGCGAGTGCCCTGTTATGTTGTGAGTCCTTCTCACAATGCAGTTTTATGATTTAATGCTTTGATATATATGTATATATGCACATGTACACAACTTCGTTTGTATGTAGGACTGCAGGTACAAGTCTCGATTCCACCTGCTTTGGCAGGACAGGGCGAGCACCAAATAACCCAACGGATAAATGTTGATACAGAGGTGACAATGAAGTCCTCCCGTTCCATGATGTCAGGTCGTCTCATCTGTTTGGTATAGTCGATGTTGTGTAATTGTCGTCTTTGTCTGCTGTGTTTGTGTTTTGTCTTATTTTATGTGGGCATTGATAATTATGATTTATCTTAACGATTGAAATAGATTATTTATTTTAATGCTGGATTAAATTGTAATTTAATAATTAAATAATTTGATTATTTTTGAAAATCATATATTGCAATTAAATAATAATTAAATAGTGAATGTGACTTAATTATTGTAATCTATTAAATTGGTGGTGGATAATTATGTGAATAATTTATTTAAAATAAATAGGTAATGTGAGGTGCAAGAAAAGTTGCAAAACAGGAATTAAAGCAATAAAAGAATAAAAAGACAGGGTGAGCCAATAGGAATTGAGAGTTGGGAAAAAGCTTGTTTTAAAGAATTGATTTTTCTTTTTATCTGAGATTTTTTTGAGAGAGCTTTGAGAGATGAGCAATATAGTTTATTTAATTATGAATTTTTGAGAGCTCACACACACACAGAAGAACAGAAAAGCTGAAGTGCTCCAGGGATTGTTGAGTTCGTTCTGGATTAAGGATTGGAATCGGATTCGAGGGAATCTTCAAATTTGCATTGGACTCCAGGTTCCTCTCATAGTTTTCCTCGTACCTTTCTATTCTCTGTTGTTTCTGAAAAGAAAAAAAAATATAGATCTTAAAAAAATATATATATTTTTTGTGAATATAGAGAACCTCTGTTGAAAACTGAAACTAGAGCAAATTATTAGACTAGAAAACAAAGAAAATTCATAGCAACTATACTGTCCAAATTTTGTCAAAACAAGAACCCTGATCTTCTGAAACATACAACCTATCAAAATAGGATTTTAGAATGAGATGATTTAGTATTGAAGAAAATAAAATTTTGGGGGTTTTCTCAGTGTTTTAATATATAATGGATCTGTGCTATTGCTTTGTAAATTCTCTATTTTCTTAACATTTAAGAAAATCTGTTCTCTATTCTATCTATGTTTGTTTTTATATTTATGAAAATAATATATATATATAATATTTATATATATATATATATATATAATGTTTATTAATCTTCTGGTTTCTGTGCCTATGATTAAAAGAGTTATTCTTCTGTATTTTTTTTATTATGAATTACATCTATATATATATATATATATATATATATATATATATATATATATATATATATATATAT